>PVIR01008377.1:23719-57113 GCA_004026965.1 Petromus typicus
AAAAAACCTAAAAAAAAAATAAAATAAATAAAATAAAATAAAATAGAATTTCATTAAATATTCAGCTAGTGTTAAAACTTCCCATAAGTGTCATATTATTGTTCAAATTCAGTTGAAATTCAAGTAAGACCCATATTGAAAGTGACTGAGCCTGGGGTTTGGCTAAGTGGTAGACTGCTTTCCTAGCATGTGTGAAGCCTTGGATTTGACCTCCAGTTCTGTAAATGATTGATATATCCCCTAAATTGCTTCTCAATTCCTTCTCTCTCATCTCTTCCTAATAATTTGTTGCAGCATCTATGCTATCTGTCCTACAGATTTTCTGACAGTTTAGACTTTGTTGTTTGCACTGTGTAGTATGTCCTTCTGTCTTCTTCATGTAGATAGTTCTATTTTGTCAGTTGATCTGATTGAGCTTGATTTTTGGTCATCACGCATTTTTACGTGACTGAAGCTTTAACATGATTAAAAGCTTTCACATTATATATGTAACAGTTTCATATGTAATGCAGGTAAGTTTTTTGGCTCATGTACTTGAAAATGCTGGGGTACATTAGAGATTGGGGACACTTATCTAATTTGGTTTGAATTTTGGCTTCATTATTTTTAGAAATAAAGGGATTAATTTTGTTTCATTACCAGTGGAGTAGTTTGGGTCAAGTATCCATTCTGAGTCAATTAACAACACTTATTGGATATTATAACTGGAGAGATTTGGATCTCAATGAGAAGATAATCTCTCTAAAACCACATTAACTTTCACCTCATTTAAAGAAAATTTCAGTCCTCCAGCATCACCTTTGTTTGGCTTACAGACATAAATTTTTCCATAATCTTTACACACAACAGCTATTGTTTATAAATGGGGAGTGATTACAATGTTTTGGGTGTTTAGGGAGACACCCCTCAGAATTGTCCCTTCAATTCCTCTCTATTAAATCAGCTATTCTATTACCTATCTCTTGTCGGAGAGGCGAGCTCTGTAGAAATAAAATGTTTCACTCGGGAAAAAGCAAGCAGAGATCCTGATGAAAAGGAATTGAGATTGAGGAGGGAAAAACTATTCTTAGGGCCATTTAAAAAAGAAAAGCAGCGCACTGTGTGACAATATATTTAAGGGATAAAAACACTTACCTGAGGTTACTGCAAAGAAGAGCTCAGAAGTTAAACTTGGTTTAACCAGGTTTACCTTGGTTTACCAGGTTATTGTTAACTCCCAAAACAAAGCTTTAGTGGTTTCATAAAAATTTTTGGTGGTGACGACTATTATGGCAGAATGGAAGTTTCACTAGAAAAGCCAGAGTATGCTGGACAAAACACTGACGGGTGTACGGTCAAAAAAGTGCACCTCTACACTTGCTGTAGTCAAAAGCTCTCTCTTCTCTTGACCCCGGGACAGCCGGCTCTGAAGAGCCACGCCCTTTCGGCACCCCTGCGCGCGGGTCACTTCCGGTCCCGCCAATTCTCTTCCGGGTCAAACAGAGCCTCTTGCTCTCCCCGAGCGGAGGTTCTTCGCAGTCCATGTTATCTTCTAGTGAGATCGGGCCGTAGTGTCCAGAGGCGGGGAACTGCCTCTGTCTTAGGCGAGGAAAGACGTGACCTAGGAGCGGACACCAGCTGAGCCGCGCCAGTGAGGGCTGGCGGCTCTGCTCCTCCTCCTGCTGCTGTCTGGGAACTGGGTGCCAGCGCTGAGGGGCCTCCAGCAGACCGCAGCCCCCTTCCCTGGCTCCCCTGCCCACCCTGCCGGGGAGGGCGGAAGATGCCAGTGAAGAAGAAGAGAAAATCCTCCGGGGTGGCAGCGGCAGTAGCGGAAGACGGAGGCCTAAAAAAGTGTAAAATCTCCAGGTACCACCTATCCCTCCCCTCAGTTTTCCCTCCTTCTTCCTGTGCAGGACAGCTGAAGGAGAAAAGGAGTCAGGCCCAGCCCCCCCGGGCTCCACTGGAGAGAGGTGAGACCCCTGTAATCGCGCTGGGCGGTAGATGGAGAACACCGCGTCTCCGCGCCGGACCCGACCTCGTGTTCGCTTGTGTGCTGTGCTCCGGATTCAAGGGGACTGAAGAGTCGCCCCTACGAGAGTCTCTCTTCCCCGAGGGGTGGGGGAACAGACTTGTAAATACCTATTGCTCTGTCTTCCCATGACCTGAACTCCGTTAATCCTTCCTTCGCTCTTTTTTTTTTTTCCAAACCTTTAAAGGATCACTTTCGTAATTCCTTTGTAGAGTGTGAAGAAAGGAGCAGAGCCAGAGGAATTTTGACAACTGCTTTGGGAGTCGTAGCAAGGAAAAGTATTCTATAATTAGCCTCTGTATTTAGTGTTTGAAATGACCCAAGTTGGTCCCAGTTGGAAGCTTTCCAAATTACAAGGGCCCAGTTTTCTAGAAGTATAGTGTTTTGCCTGTGCCAGTCTCATTGTGAGGAATTAGAAAGGCCTTGCATGCTTTTTGTTTTCTAGCATTCGCCATAGTTTGCTGTCAAGATAAATATTAATAATTTGGAAGTTATTGTAGTCTGTTATCTTGGAGAAAGACAAAGTAGAAACATAGTTACAGGTCTTTGACCCCCTTTTGTAACATTATGATTCAGCCATCACAGAAACATTTTGTGCTGCAAAGCCTTTGCAATTTAGATTTGAGAAGTGTCCCCCACTCCAGTCTTCTTTGGATATCTTTATACCAAGAATTAACAGTTTAGGTGACGACTTCAGATGCTGCCATTAAAACCACCAGTGGCCAGCACTGGATGAAATAATGGCGCTCTCCTTGAAGCTCTAGAGATGTATAGTCTGCATCTTTCGTTTTGGAACTGGCTAATTTTTTCCATCATTATTGTTTTGACAAAATAAGCCTGGGAAATAGTTTTTTTTTTTTTTTGATACAGGTTCTCGTTATGTAGTTTAGGCTGCTCTTGAACTTAGTATTTACCCAGACTGGCCTTCAAGCTATAGCAGTCCTCCTGTCTCAACCTCCTGAGAGCTGGGTTTATTTACCCTGTGCACTAGTACACCTGACTCTTAGGCTATTATTGGAATAATTTTCTTATACTGGACCTCTTGGGGGTTAATATTACAATTTGACGTGGCTACTTTACTAGCTCACATTTTTATGAAAAATAGATAAATTGATTTTAATTCCTGGCCATCTTATAAGGTGTCAAAATTATTTAAATGAAGCATATAAAAATAGCTGGACAGGCAGTATTATTGGAACTCAGTTAATACTGTATTTTGCCCTCTATTTAAAAATCTAAATATGGTATCCTTGTTTTATATTACATTATGCAATTACATGGTTTTCTGAAGTCCATTAAATCCTTAGGATCATTTTTTAATTTCCCAACTTTTAGTAATTTTATGAAAAAGGAAGAAGACTATCTTTGACACAATTATTTGATCAAATTTTAATTATTAATTTTAGGGGTTATTTTTGTTCTATTTTCATTTTGTTTAATCTATGCAATTTCGTATTCCCTTAGGTCCTAAGTCATTGTTTATCTTTTAAAAATCCATTTAGAGGGCAAGAGATTTAGGTGCAGTGTCACTGCATCTGCCTCACTGAGCACGAGGTACTGTGTTTGATCCCCAGTACCATAAAAAGAAAAAAAAAATCCATTTAGATTAGATAAGTAATACATTTCTTAATATATTATTTTATTCACATCTCTGAATTTATTTTCAATTTTAAGTATCAAAATACATTTTGCAAGATTTTGTTTTCAAATGTATGTGTGTTACACACAAATACAATTTCCTCTCACAGTAGCAATTTCACTTTATGTAATTTATCAATCCTGCATTGTGACTTAGATTGAACTGTGTGTAGTTCTGATTTCTGGGGAGATAACTTTACTTGATATTACTGGAATGTGGACATAAACAAAGTATTGCTGGGATTTTGTTAGTCAGAAATTCTTACTGTGTAAAATTGGAAATATTTAACTCCATATTTTCACTTATAATGTCATCTTTTAAAAAGGAAACTTTGAATTGAAGTAGTTCTTATTGAACTTAGTTTTTCACTGATAGTTGAGACTTGATGAAAATCTTAGGCATTTGTGTGTTTTCTAAGCTATTGCAGATCCCAACCCCCTGCTAGACTAATAAGTGGAGAGGAACATTTTTCAAGCAAGAAGTGCCTGGCTTGGTTTTATGAGTATGCAGGTAATGAAATTAATGTAAGAAGATATCAGTCATATGCTTTTAAAATTTTTTCTCCCATTTATTCATTTAACAAATTATTTATTGCAGTCCTGCTGTGTTTGAGTGCTATATAATGGAATCAGTGTCAAGACCAAGGATTGTGGGTTAGCCAAGAACTTGAAGGCTGATATTTCTTTACATATATTGAATATATATTTAGTAGGAAAACATTCACTTACATGCATTGGCTAATGTATTGGAAAACAAAAGTAGATAATAAAATATTTTTCTGTTCAATATTCTGGAAAACTATAAAATATTTTTCTGAACTAAGAATATGTTCTGAAACCTTAGGGAGACAGCAGAAGGTTTAAATCTCAGGTATATTATTGTCCAACACATTTATTCTGTATTGCTTGTTATTTAGCTAGTTCTTTGAGAGATACAATAATAAGAAATAAGAAGGTTGGTAGCAATATAGTGTGATAAGTGCTATATTAGAAAGACACAGGGAGAATTCCTGGGAGGAACATATAATCCAGCCTTAAATATGTCTGGGGGACCTTCTTGAAAGAGCTAATTAACTTCATCTGAATCCTCTAAATGGCAGATAAAAAGCTCCAGGCTTTGGATGACACCTAGTATAGAGGTGAAAGTTAAAGCCAAACAGGAATGAAAGTAAAGGAGTTCAGCAAATACAAATAAATGAAAAAAGAATACTTGTTTCACATTTATTACTTTTCATAAGAACATATAAGAATTTTTTCTCAGAGGAGTTTTGGCCTTTTGGAGTTACTAATTTTAAAGCTTTATGTTCTTCCTTTTCCCATTCCTTTTGGTTTTTGTTCTCCTTTTATCATTCTCCAAGTTTATCTTAAAATATATTGTTAGTTACTCCCTTATATTATTGCTAATCTGTAATGGTATCTAAATGTATCGTGTACTTGATGCAAAATTTAGGTTAACTGTGTGGAAATTTTTGAGACTGTTTTAAGAAAGAGGCAGCAACTTCTCAGTTGGTATCTTCTGAGTGATCCCAAAAGTATAATTTTAAAATTGTTTAGTAGCAGAACAAGTTCTTTCTAGACCAGAAAAGGCTATTACTGGCATCCCAAGACAACCACTAACCCAATTTAAATGAAAGGAATTCATTTTCTTACTGACCTCTATTTAAGGTATTGACCCATTATTCAAATGTCAGTTTTACTGGTATGCATGATATAGAATCCAAAGGTCATTGATCTTATTTTACTAATAAAGGTTGTTAGATACCATAAAAATAAGGAGTGTTTTTTTTTCTTTCATAATTGTTTCACCTTTTCTGAGTACTGTAACATTCTAATGAAACATTTCTTATTGTAGCATTTTTAAATGGCCAACATAATAATTGCTCCCAGATATTGTGCTAAATATATCATTTTAACTTATGACTGTTCTATTAAATAGATGATACTACACTCATTTTATAAAGGAGAAGAGTGTCACTTAGATTAAGAAATTTACCCAAGATTATACAGTAACTAGAGCCAGGATTCAAACCTCAGTCAATTGTGACTCAGAGACCATGCTTTTATGTAGCTTGAAGTTAACTATCATTCAGTGATTTCATTCAATAAAGTTAAGATTTGTAAGTCAGGCAGTATGCTGAATTCTGGGGATCTAATCCCTGCCCTTCGTGGACTTCTTCTAAGTGAGAAAGACAAATTGAAATGTAGGCAAGGTACTTAAAGCTTGTCAGAATAGGGGGCCGGGAAGTTAGCTCAGTGGTTCCAGCACCTGTCTTGCAAGCGCAAGGACCGAGGCTCGATCCCCAGTAACCACATACAATACTGGGTGAGGAAACTCACGCCCAGCAGCAATCAGTACCGCATACCACAGTGCCAGGCGTGGTGGCTCACTCCTGCAATCCCAGCACTTGGGAGACAAAGGCAGGAGGATTGGTGTGATGTGAGTTTGAGGCTGAGCTCAGGGCGAGCCTGAACTACAAAGCGAAATGCTGTCTCAAAAAAAAAAAAAAGCTTGTCAGAATAATACAGTAATAAATATAGGGAGGTTCAGGAATAAAAGAAAAAAAAGGATTGGAATGACTTTCAGATACGATGATGAAGGAAGCCCTCTCTGTCGAGGATATTTGGAAAGAAACCTGCTAGATAGGGAGACTAATTGTTTGCCCAGTAATCCTTAAATGTTTTGTGTTTAAAATGGGAAATGTACCTCATTAAAATGGAGGCAGTACTTGTGCTTAATGAGAATAATACATGCAGAGTCCTTAGAATAGTACCTGCGGTATCATCAACTTATTAAATGTTAGCTGTTATTAAAACAGTAGAAACATTATAGCATCAGATTTCCTGGTCATATGTTTTCTGTAATGTTTCAGAATTGTCAAGAACTCATGATAAAATGCTATGTCACTGAACAACGTATGTACATGTGTATATATGTATGTACATATATATGTATATGTATGGTCCTGAGTATCTCTTATGGTTGGCATGGTATCAGGTCCTGAACATACAGCTAGAAAAATTTCTTTATAGTTATTTTTAAAAATCAGAATGTTTAAAGGGTTTTTATTTTGTTTTGTTTTTTAGTTTTGGAAATACCATAAAACTTGTTAAACAATAATTTGCCCTTTCACAAGATCTGTCACTCTTGAATAATATTTAAAATAACAAGAATCATTAGTACAGTTGTCCCCCTTTATACATGAGGCAGAGTGGTTCCAGGACAACCCCAGCTTGGCAACAGATATCAGAATCTGAGGATACTCAAATTCCTCATGTAAAATTGAGTAGTATTTGCATGTAATCAATACATATCCTGCAGAGAACTTATGTCATTCTAGACTACTTATACTACTTATTAGAATGTAAATGCTAATGATGAGGGAAAAAAATCTGTACATGTCTGGTACAGATGCATTTTTTTTTCCTCAAGTATTTTTGATGAGTTAGTGATTCAGTCCTGGAAGCAGAACCCACAGGTCTGGAAGGCTATGTACTAGATCTTAGTAACAAAAACATGGAAAGTGGCAGGAAAATTTTAAAGTCTTAGAACTTAAAATTATGGTTAGAATTGTATAGTCCTAATGTGGTAGCCAGCTGATAAACTGTAGCAGAAGAGTGATCTAAGTCATCTTCATGACTTCTTAAGTGAAACTTAGTTGCCTAAAAGAGTTAATTAAATTCAGCTCAGGAGATTTTATTCAGGGAGTAATTTTATTGGAAAGGATATGGTCTAAATTTTGTAATTAACATTATACAGTTAAAGAAAGAATATTGCTTTAGACTTATATCTGTCAGTATTTGCATTGCTTTGGGAAAACCACTACCCTGAAGACCTTATCTGTACAAGAATAGAAGGTAATGCACACAAGTATATATGTGTGTAAATATATATATATATATATATATATATATATATATATATATATATATAATTTAGCCTAATTTAACTGGATTTTAATAAATTTAGTCAATAATTAGTCCTCTGGTTTCTAAGGGACTGTTTTTAAGACAGTTAAGTGACATTCCTTCACTTTTCATTTTGTCTTCTAATCATTGTGGGCAATTTTGAGGACAAGTCTTTCTTGAATATAATCCTACAATGGCTTAAAAATTTGAAAATCTGATTATTATTCAGAAGTCTTCCAGCCATATATAAGGATGCACACCAAACTATATATAGTTAGCAGCCTCATTATAATATGTACTCTTTTCATTATTTATTTACATTGATGCTGGGGATTGAACCTAATACCTGACTTTCACTAAACATACTCTACCACTAAACTACATCCTCATTCACTGTGTATGCTTTTAAAAATAGAAATGTAACACATTCTAATTAGAATAAATATATAATATTAAAAAGTAAAAGTCTTCTGGAATTACTATCTCTTTTACTTTTTAACCCCTCAAAGCACTGTTAGTACTTATTTTAACTTAACAACAATGATACTTTTATACAATTTAAAAAATCTTGGTATCTTAATATTGTCTTGGCATCCTGATCACATACAAGTGGACTACATTTTATTAAGAAAAACTGTAGAATGTAGTTTTCGTGTTTTACCTGTGACTAAGTGATGGGTGCTATAAAACTCACCTGTACAGTCTACGTCTTGTCTGACTTAGAAACTTGAATATTTTAAATTCTTAAGAAAGGAAAATAGAGCTTTATTTTGATTAATTTAACATCATTTCAAGACTATACAATACTTTCATGGTGGTAAACATTCTCCTATGACATTTCATATCATAACACTGTTTTAGTCTTACCTAGGCAAAAAAAAAAAAAAAAAGAGAGAGAGAGAGACTTAGCTAATGTAATTACTGTTTTGAGGGTCTGATCACAAAAGAATTATAAGAATTGAGGTATTGACATATTTAGTGATAGTAAGGAAGAATAAGGATTAAATTACCATTAAATAATGTTGAAACAAATGGTACACATAATCTAAGCAATTAAACTTGGGTGTCTCTATTAAGATGATGTAACTAATTCCTAAATGTTTATTTTAGAACCTATATAAGGGAAATTTCCCTTCTGAAAATATAATACAATAATTTACATAAGTTATAAATGTATAAGTTATATACATTTTCGAGAATTAAATTTAAATATATTTCGAGCAAATAATAGATGATTTTCTGTTTTTAGTAAGTAGACAGTTATTTTCATTTTGATTACCATATTGTGCTAGGCACTAGGTATGATGCATTCTACTAGAAGCTCCAACTTTCTTACACTTTTATATTCTAATGTGGCTAAAAGTTATTTTCTGATTAGGATGTCAGGAAATTTTTTTTAATAGATAGTTTTAAGTTTTTACAAACTTTTGATTGATACTAATAGAATATTTGCTGCTCCTTTGAAAAGTTTTAAAATTTACTTAATTTTGTGTTGTAATGTGATATTCAAGGAATACTTTAGTTTTGTATTCTAAATTCTGTAGCAGATATTTATACTTTATTGAAGCTATGCCAAAAATCATTCAGTTATTGGTAAAATATGTTGTGTTCATAGACACTTTTTGATAATGGCTTGTTTCATATTGGTAATAAATTTTACATATATATATATATATATGTGTGTGTGTGTGTGTGTGTGTATATATGAATTATTTTTGTCTTTGAAGGTCCTGATGAAGTTGTAGGGCCAGAAGGAATGGAAAAATTTTGTGAAGACATTGGTGTTGAACCTGAAAATGTATGTTTTATTTCTAAGTGAAATGGATTATAAATTGGGTAAAACATTAATAAATCCTGAAAATTGAGATTTTACTCTTATATGAAGAATTGTTTCTTCATGTTTAATACTGTAAATTTGCATTTAATCAGGTAAAGTTGGGCAAGTATTCTCTTGATGCAGATTTCATTGGTAATAGAGTGATACTCTATTTTCATCAACTATTAGAACTCTTTTAAGAAATTGGTACATATCAATTCTTTATAGTTAAAAGTTCCAGAAGTTGTACTCTTTAATAGTTGAAGGATGGAAATAGTTGTATAAAAATGCTCTCCTTGATAAATATAGACATGATTATCTCCGTGCTGACTTTTCCCCTATCCTTTTATGTTCTGTTCTTTCCAGATTATTATGTTAGTTTTAGCGTGGAAATTGGAGGCTGAAAGCATGGGATTTTTTACCAAGGAAGAATGGTTAAAGGGAATGACTTCATTACAGTAAGAAATTTTTTTAAAAAACAAATTTCATGGCCTGTTTCAAGATCTTAACTGATATTTTGTGTTTCACAGTTTTCAGAAGTGAGGATTCATCTTAAAGTCAAATCAGTTTGATCTATGACTGTCAGTTGGGAATTGACAAATTTATATTATGTTCTTACTAAATGGTTACCCATGTTTCATATTATTTAAGAAAGAACTTGAGTACAGTTGTATTAAAATCTGTTGATTCTTTTAATAAGTAAATTAGAATGCAGAGATCAAAGGCTGTTTAAGTTACACAATAAAGGCTTTCTCATTATGAATAAGGAGTGTGGTCACACTATGAGGAGTTTGTTTGATTTTGAATCCTAAACTCAGGGTCTCCTCTCTTCCCCCTAATAAATTTAAAGAAAGACTTACATGATATTTCCATGATTCTTAAAAAATGAATTTCATAAAGAATTAAAGTAGAAATCTGTGGTTCCCATGCAATCCCCTCCATTTCATAATTATGTACGTATTTTCAGTTTAAGATGCTTCTTTTTTTTTTTTTTTTAATTTTTTGAGACCAGATCTTGCTGTGTAGTTCAGGCTGGTACTGAACTCAGCCATCCTCCTGTCTCTGCCTCCGGAGTGCTGGGATTACAGGCCTGAGCCACCACGCCCGGCACTGTGGTATGTGGTACTGATTGCTGATGGGGATGAGTCACCATGCCCAGCATTGTTGTATGTGGTTACCAGTATCAAACCTGGGACCTTTTGCTTGCAAAGGCAGGCACCAGAACCACTGAGCTAAATCTCCAGCTCTAAGATACTTCTTAAACTATTTTAATAAGCAACAGAACTGCTCCTTAATAAAAGTGATTTGATTTTGGCTTTCCAGGATAAAATATATTTAATTTCAGAATTAGTAATTATTTATTAATTTCACATCATTCATTTTCCTAATGCTTATTCAGAATGTTACTAATCAGCATTCTAAAATGGAGGAAGCATGAATTTATACAATTTTTTAGAGCACATAGTAGGGTTTTATTGGCCATGTGGTTTCTGGTTGTGATTATGCTTTTATTAACACATTTAACGACTTAATCCTTTTTTTCCTTCAATTATGTAAAAAAAAAAGCATTTGTTTATATAGCACTTAATTTTTTAACTACTTTTTTATCTTTTTTTTTTTTGTTTCCAGTGCTGAGAATCAAACTCAAGACCTACCTCCTGCCAGGCAGGCACAGCACTACTGAGCTACATACCTGGCCCCAATACTTAAATTTTTATATTTGAAATTTCACTATGTAATCTTTTCTAATTCTCTATACATTACAGCATTAGCATACATTTATATATATTTTTTTCATTTGGGTAAAAAATTTTTCTCATGAACCAGGTCAAAATTTCAAATTTGTTGTATGTGGTTACCAGTATCAAACCTGGGACCTTTGGAACAGAACATAAAACCAACATCTCCCACTTCTATTATTTATAAACTCAGAGGTTAAAACTCAGAGAAATTAACAAACAATGTGGCATGAAGTATGCATAAATCTATATTGGTAGAGTAAGAATTTAGAATTTAAATTCCCTAATTTCCAGCCTACCTTACTGTACTTTCTGTCAAACTGTTCCTTCATACATAAATCAAAATCCTGATAAAGGGCCATTATTAGCTTTTCAGTCATAATATTTGCTACCAAGGTTAAATTCTTATACAGTGAGGAATCATACTGAGTTAAATACATAGATTCTGAAATTCTTTGGGCTAACTCTTTAATTAGCTTTTTAGTGGAAAATTAAATAAAATATACAAAGGGATTTACAAAGAATGTAAACTACTTTTTTATATATAACTGAATGTTTTATTGAAGTTATAATGTGGCTTATCAATTGTAAAACATCTTGACATCTTTGTAAGTACTTTTTCTGTTACTGCTTTTTGTGTACTGCTTTTCTAGAGTATCCCAACTAACAAAAAGTTACTCATAGTTTATGTTTTGTTTAAGTTAATAGAAAGAACCATAACGCAAAGCATAAAAAACAAATGTAATACTTTTGAATAATTAGAATATAATCTCAAATATAGGAACAGAAACTGACTAGCTCATAAATATGGCTTTTATTAGCATATATTTCCTAGATGAAGTTTGAAAACTGTACAAAATAAAAGGAATTATTCAGTTTTTAAAATTGTCCCAGAATTTTAACCTTCATTTATTATCCCTTTCCCATCTGCCCAGAGTAGGATACTGCCTTGAAGCTATTCAAATAAAAAAGCTTTCTTAGCCAGAAAACGATTGGGTTTTTTTCTCATGATTAGATTACTATGTGAAGTACAAAGTGTCTTCCTTAAATTGATTTAAATCTTCCTGTTGCCCAACTCATCTTGCGAAAAGTTTATAAAGAACAAAATAGTCTGAAATGTAGTCCAAGAGACAAAACTAATCACTATGTCTTAATTTTAAATTTGTAGTCACTTAATGTGTTTGGTTTTAAATAATAAAATCATAAAATACATTCTAAATTCTCTGAATATTTTTCATATTGTTAGAATTTAATTCAGTTTAGGCATCAGGTAGTCTTAATCATCTTAAGGTAGTTATTAGCCTTTGGAAAACTTTAGTAGTATATTCTAAAGAATAGAAATAGTATGGTAGTTAAAATATACAAGAATAGTGGTCTATAATAATCATGATTAATTAATATGTATTATATAATCCTTCACAATTTTCCAGATACTTTCACCTTATGGATGTCTGTTCATGAACTTCTATAAATTAATCAGTTTTCCATTTTGTATGAAAGAATTTGTGTGTTTTAATTTATATATAATTGTTCTGACTTGGCTATTTTGTAAGTTTCAGAAAATTAAATTTCCTCATCCTATTAAATATTTTGCTCCATGTCATTTTCATCGGTAATAATAATTGAATTTCCCTGGAAAATGAATTAACTACCCAGATACTTATATTAAACACCTGTATTATGTAAAGTACTGTGCCATTTACCAGTGATCATAATGAGGTGTAAGCTCTTGAACTTTATTTACATTATAATAATGCTGGGAAGACATACTCCTATAACCATAAATCTAGGTAGACCATGACAGATGTCATAAGAGAAAAAATAAAAAACACTGGGGGAGCAAAAATACCGATAAAACTAATTTCAAATGAGTAGATAAAGTTTTATAAATGTGGCTTTTGAATTAAAACTGAGGGAATCTTTTTGGTTGAGTATATGAGGAAATGTAGAAGAGAGAAATTGTGAGCAGAGTTTTAGGTAGAGAAGGAAAGTACATACGTGAAGGATGTGAACCAGTTATGAGAACCATAGGTACATAAAATTGCCATATCAAGTTTTAAATTCTAAATAGGTTAATAAGGATATTATGGAGCACTTTAGTTTACTTGTGAGGGAATTTAAACCTCATAGATACTGGGAAACAGATTTTTGAGCATAGAAATTAACAAAAGACTTTGGAAGTACTTTTTAGTGAGTAGTTATTCTTAGTGTTTCAAAATCATAATCGTGTTATTTTTTGTTTTGGAGGTTTTGATTTTTGTTTCTTGGGGTTTTTTTTTGTTTGTTTGTTTGTTTGTTGGTTTTGGTGGAGGGGCATATTACTGGAGATCAAACCCAGGGATGCTATACTTCTGCGCTACATCCCTGAGGCAGAATCTTGCTAAATTACCAGGCTGACTTGAGACTTTTGTGAAAACTATGGACTTTGGTACTATTAAAATGTATACATACTGCTGTACACAGAATTCCAAGGATACTTGGAAGTTTTGTTTACTATAGTGGAAAAGAAGCAAGAATAAAATATTGCCAGGCTAGTGGAAATACTTTTGAAAATAGATGCTTGAAGAAGACTGTACTTGATTTTGATAATGAAATGAGGAAACAAGCATCTGACAACAGTGAATATAACTTAAGTTGCCTGCCAATAAGACACAAGTTACACCTTTTCTGACCAACATTTTGAGCCCTAAACTTTGAAGATTAAAGGGACTGCCTGACTTGAGTTTCTGTCTTTCCCTCCCCTCCCCTTCCTTTTTTTCTTTTCCTTTGTACCAGAGATCAAACTCAGGACCTTGCACTTGCCATGCAGACCCTGTGCTGCTGAACTAAATCCCTGGTCCTCTGGCTGATTAAAAGAGAAGGGAATGGGGGGATGTGGAACATTTATTTATTTTGGTGGAAGCAGAAAAGCACAGTAGGTAGATGTGGTAAATGACTCATTCATTAGGCATGTCTCACTACCATTCCTCCTTTTGGCTTTTTCTGTGTAGTTACCATAACAGTTTCAAAATGCTCTCCTTCACATTTCCAAATACACCAAGAGGTAGTCTGTATTGCTGCAGTTGATAAACCAGATTTAGAGAAAATTCTAAATTCAGAAATATGAGAAATTCTTTGTGTCTGTATACTTACTGGATTTACTAATGAGAAAGACAACCTAGCTTAGATCTGATTTTTAAAAAAAAATGAGACTTTCTCCTCATCTTAAAGGTCTTTAATGAATTAGAAACTCAAAATCAAATGTTTAACAATACTCAGGAAATTAATTTTCAAGTGTTTTGTTGTTGTTGTTTTGGTGATACCGGAGATCAAGCTCAGGCCCTTGTGCTTGTATGGCAGGCACAGTGCCACTGAGCACGGAGCTAAATCCCTGGCCCTAGTTTTCAAGTTATAAGGTTGAAATTTAAATGTGTTTTGTTCTTATTTTAACCACAGTGGCCTTGAAAAGTGGTATCATTTGCCAGTGCTTCCAAAAATCTGTGGCTTTATTTAGTGTTACTCAAAATCTGTTACTTCTATGATGTGCTAGTTAAGAGTTTACTGTACTGGGGCCGGGGAGTTAGCTCAGTGGTTCCAGCGCCTGTCTTGCAAGCGCAAGGGCCCAGGTTCGATTCCCCGGTTACCACATAACAATACTGGGTGTGGAGACCCACACCCAGCAGCAACCAGTACCACATACCACAGTGCCGGGCGTGGTGGCTCACGCCTGTAATCCCAGCACTCGGGAGGCAGAGGCAGGAGGATTGTGATGTGAGTTGGAGGCTGAGCTCAAGGCCAGCCTGAACCACAAAGCGAGACCCTGTCTCAAAAAAAAAAAACAACAAAAAAAAACAAACAAAAAAAAGAGTTTACTGTACTTCTTTTTGTTTAGAGGAAATAGTCTTTGAATTTGCAAATTCTGAGATATGAACATTCTTAACTCATCAAAGTATACTTAGGGACTAGACTGAATATGACTTGTGACTTGCATTATTAGTAGTTACTGGTTTTTTCTAGATCCAGTCATTGTCTTTATGGTAGTAAATGTGGAGCTTTGTACACTTAATTCTTTTCTCTAAGGCAAAGACATTGTCATTTGTACGGGGTTTTTATCTGGTTGAGATTTATGTTATACCATTAGAAATGATAGGATGCAGTTTGAACAAAAGTGTATATGGTGTAGGTAATTTCTTAATCCGTTTGACTCAAAAGGAGCATATTAAGCTGAGAATTCTGTTACACACTTATCACATGTATTCCTTTTTTGTTTAGCCTATGAAATTATTTTTATATTTTAAAAGTGAGCAAATAGGCTGGAAAAGATTAAGTTATAATTGTGCTAAAGCCACATGTCTGAAAATGGAGGAACTGGAATTTCATCCAAAGTCACTTTGACATGAAACTGTTCTTTCTGTCAAGCTCTCTGTCCTAAGCTTACTGAGATTACATCAGTAATACCTTTGTTGTGTGTACCCATCCAATGTAAAGGATTTTGAAAAGATTATAATTTCTTGTTTTGTTACCTCCTTAGTATCTTCTTAGTCACTGTGTGCTTTCTGGATCTGTTTGATCTGTGCTTTTCCATTACTCTTGAGACAGGAATTTTGAAACTTTGTAATCCAGTTATCACTACCTGCTGGTTTCTTTTTGGTGTCATACTTCTAGTAAACACACTTTGGGGATGTTCTGTTTGCCAGCTACTTTGTTATACATTCACAGTAATTTTCAAACTAGTGGAAGGGAAAGGAAGAACTTTTGGCATGTCAGGAGGCATCTTTATTTTTTTTACTTTCTTGAATTTCAATTTTTGATTCTGAACAGTATTTTATGCAAAAATATTGTACACTACTTAAAAACAACAGCTAAAACCCAGGATGTGAAAAAGATCGCTTTAAGTTAGAAAGACATAGAAGAAAAGGCCTCTACTAAAATTAGTCATGACAAGGAATACCTGTAAGTAGATACTTAAAATGTAGCACACTCTCAAGATTTTCAAGCATAAATCTAGATATCTTGAAGACTTCTTCAAATTTTCAAGCTGCATGAATGTAGCATGTCATGTAAGTATGTTTCTCTTTCATATCTCCATAGTAAAATATAATTGCCTTTTCAGCTTTTAATAAAGGACAACTTTTCAGAACTTTTGCACTAATTGAATCCACTTAAATAGTAAATAAGGAATTCCTAGTAACAAAAGCAAGTTTTATTTCTACTTGAAGTATATTGTGCACCATTGACTATTTGTATAGCCCAAGCCAAAAAGTGTATTTTAGTATTATCCCAAGTAATGAAGACCCTCTTATTTTGTGGCAGAAGCAATTTGTACAGTAATGAAAGTTAAACTTGATTTCTGCAGAAAAACGTTGCATGATATTCAGTTTAAAATTTAAAAATCACTAAAATCAATCTTCAGAAACAGAGTTTAGAATCAGAACCCATAAGGTTAGTGTTTGAGGTACTGTATTATAATTTCAGTAGAAAATACTTTCATATTTAAAGAAAAATGGAGAACGGCCCCAGTTGATCAGACTTCAGATCATTTCCAAAAGTAAGAAGTAACATATTAAAAACTTAGTGGATGAGGCCAGGGATTTAGTTCAAGTGGTACAGCGCCTGTCTTGGAAGGATAAAGGCGCAAGTTCAATCTCAGGTACTGGATGGATGAATGGATAATAAATAAATGATTAGTGGATGAGATAGAAACTAGAGAGATGTAGTTGAAGAAAGAATCCATGAACTATAATATCTAAAGAAATCAGTACAGAGAAGCAAAAGGAAAACAGTAGACCCAAACATAATTTTACTGTTGAGTCTTGAGAGTTCTCAATATAGTTTACATACAAGTAAGTCCTTTGTTGAATATATGGTTTGCATATTTTTTTCTAATCTGTATCTATTATTTCTGTTAAAAAGATTTTTTTTTACTAAGCGAAAGTTTTTAATTTTGACAGTCTATTTTTTTTTTCATGGATTGCACTTTTGAGGTTAAGTCTTAAAAATTATTTCCTAGTTCTATATACTAAATTTTCTGATATTTTTTATAGATTTATATTTAAGTCAGTGGTGCATTTTGAATTAGTTTCTGTAAAAGGAAAGAGACTTAGGGTCTTTATTTCTTTGTCTTTGGCTCCTTATTCTGGTACTATTTGTTGAAAAACTGTTTTCCTTTTACTGAATTGCATTTGCCATTTTCTCAAAAATCAGTTGGATATATTTGTGTGAATCTGTTTCTAGCTTCTCTATTTTGTTTTATTGCTGTGTCCTAATTAATCATGTGCTAATACCATGTAGTCTGAATTTTTGTAGCTATATAGCAGTAGCAGTGTTTGAAACATTGAAATCTCTAAAACGTTTACCATCACTGCTAGATAGTAAACTTTGAAATTAGGCAGACTGATTCATCTTTCTATTTCCTTTGCCTTTTCATATAAACTTTGGAATATTCTGTGTATTTGCAAAAAATAACTAGCTGCAATTTTAGTTAAACTATAGATAAATTAGGAGAATTAACATCTTTACTATTTGATTCTTCCATATATGGAAAGTAGTATCGTATTTCCAATTTAAAATTTTAACGTCCTTTGTGGTGCAGGGGATTTAGGGCTTACATACTAGGCAAATTCTATACTACTGAGCCACACACCCAGCCCTCTGTTTTCAGATATTTGAGTTTTTCATTATGAGTCTTTAATTAGTTTTCAGTATCCATGTACATCTTTTTCAGAATTACATGTATTTTCTTCTTATTTTGAGCCATTGGGAATGGTGTTGTATTTTTAATTTCAGTATATACATATTCATGGCTTATAGAAATAAAATTAATTTTTGTATATTTGTCTTGGCTTATATATTAAAGTTCCATACTAGTTTAGCTTGAACTTCTATACTACTTCTGATTTTCTTTATTTAAAAAAAAAATTCCTTAGGGTTTCTACATGGACAGTCATGCCATCTGGAAATAGGCACAATTTAATATACCTAATCTATACATATTTTATTTGTTAAGATTTCTGTCACTGTGAATAAGAGTGGTAAGAATAGACATCTTTTCCTTACTACCCACCTAGAAGATTTCAGTCTTTTCCCAGTTAAGTATGTTGGCAGTGTAATTTGTAGGTGCTCTTTATCAGGTTGAGGGTATTGACTTCTGAGTATTTTTCTAAGAGTTATGTCATGACTGCATGTCAGATTTTTTTGTGTGTGTCTTTTCTACAATGAATGACTACATGCTTTTTCTTTTCTGGTATTATTTTTATCCAGTTTTGGTATTAAGGTAATACTGGCTTTATAAAATAAATTTAAAAGTTTTTATTTTTATGAAAGAGATTATATAAAATAAAACCCCCTAACTTGTGGTTCTTGTGAGATTGAATCTGGAGTCTTTGCATTGAGCTTCAGTCACAGCCCTTTATTTTATTCTGTTTTTTTAATTATTTTATTTATTTGCTTATTTGTGGTTTTGTGTTTTGTGTGTGTTTGTTTATTTGTTTATTTGTTTTTTTGAGACAGAGTCTCGCTTTGTAGTTCAGGCTGGCCCTGAGCTCAGCCTCAAACTCACATCACACCAATCCTCCTGCCTCTGCCTCCTGAGTGCTAGGATTATAGGCGTGAGCCACCATGCCTGGCACTGTGGTATGTGGTACTGATTGCTGCGGGGGTGAGTTTCCACACCCAGTATTGTTATGTGGTTACTGGGGGATCGAACCCAGGCCCTGGAACCACTGAGCTAAATCCCCAGCCCCTTGTGTTTTATTTTATGACAAGGAGAAAGTCACTGTATTGCCCAGGCTGGGCTGGAACTTTGATTCTTCTTACTCCACCTCCTTGAGTGCTGGGATTGCAGGTGTGAGCCATTATGTCGGGCTAGAGTAGATTTGTAAAAGTATGACAAAATTGTTACTGAAACTGACCCTGAAGATTTCTCTTTTAGAAATTTTTAAACTTTGAATTTCTTTAGTACTTCCAAGACTCATCAATTTGCTGTATATTGTGTATATTACAGTATTTGTTCTTTTCAAAGAATTGGTCTCTTTTATCTGTGTCATATTTTTATGTGTAGAGTTATAGTA
The DNA here is from genome assembly GCA_004026965.1 of Petromus typicus. NCBI lineage: Eukaryota > Metazoa > Chordata > Mammalia > Rodentia > Petromuridae > Petromus > Petromus typicus. Next base: position 42,875 of record PVIR01008377.1, read on the forward strand.
CGTTATCTTTCCGTCCTTTTGATGTCTTAAGTCTCTACTGATATCTCCTGTTTCATTTCCCATATCGGTAATTTTTGTTTCCTCTTTCTATCTTCCTAGAGACTCACCAATTTATTTTATTGATCTTTTTGAAGAACCAATTCTTTCATTTTTTTCCTTTTTTCTATTTTCTTTGATTTTCTGTTTTTGTTTGCTTCCTATTTGCTTTTTTTTTTTTTTTTTTGAGACAGGGTCTCACTTTTTGTGGTTCAGGCTGGCCCTGAGCTCAGCCTCAAACTCACATCACAGCAATCCTCCTGCCTCTGCCTCCCAAGTGCTGGGATTACAGGCGTGAGCCACCACGCCCGGCACTGTGGTATGTGGTACTGGTTGCTGCTGGGCGTGAGTCTCCACGCCCAGTATGGTATGTGATTACCGGGGCCTATTTGCTTTTTGTTCATTTTCTTCTCTTTTTCCAGATTACACATTTAGATAATTGATTTGAAACTTTTTTCCTTTGCAATATTTAAATTTATTGTTCTAAGTTTACCTCTTTGTGTAGTTATATTTCCATCTTAAAATTTTTGATAATGTTTTCATTCAATGCACATTTTAATTTCCTCTTATACATAATGTACTCTGGGATTAGGTGTTTGTTGTTTAGTTTCTCAGAGTTTAAGGTATTTTTGTAGGTTTTTTTGCTGTTAGTAAATTTTAGGTTGATTCTGTTGTATTCACACAATACTCTCTCTTCATTTACTTTTAATCTTCATCTGCTTTTAATCTTTGAGATTTGTTTTATGACCCAGGATAAGGGTGTATTTTAGTTTATGGGTCCTTGAATATGTATTTTATTGTTACTGAGTATTCTATTGATGTCAACTAGAATCTGTTGATTGATGCTGTTGCTTAATTCTGTTTTTTCTTATAATCTAATTTTTTATCAATTTCTGAGAGGTTGAAGTCACTGAGTAAAATTGTGAGTTTTTTCTCTTCAGTTTTGTTAGCTTTTATTTCACATATTTTGTTTCTCTTTAGTATATATGAATTAATTGATTGTTTTGTATAGCTATATCTTCCTGGTAGATTTCTCCTTTTATCCTTATACGATTATATCCTCTTCTTTGCTCATTTTCTTTGATTTAGACCTGCATTAGCTGACATTAAAATAGCTACTTTTATTTTCCTTTGATTACTATTTGTATGATGTATCATTTTCCTTTTATTGAAAATTGGCCATTTTGGATTTTATGTTATGAAACCCTATCTTATTTAAACCTTCTGATTTGGTTGGCTTCTTGTAAGACCACTCTGGCAAAAGAAGTAAAGACTGTGGCTTCATTATTGTCAGATACAGGTAGAAATTGAATTTCTCAATCTTTGCCCATTGATATTCAAGGAGAGACGCTCCTTATTACTTTCTGTAATAAAGGCAAGATGGGCCCCTTGTAGGTCTCCACAGATAACGTTCTTGTCTGAAAGAGGTAAGAGTGCCTTCCTGTTTCCCACATAGCCTTCACTGACCCCACTGAGATGGGGTGGTGACTTTTCTACCACCGGGCAGAAAAGATTGGTATATTCTAAATGTGCAAGATGTAATTAACTTCAGAAATATATCCAAAGTTTGTATAGTGTAGTAAAATTATAACTTACTACACTTTAGGCCCAATGAGTACTAAAATTGAACATGGAGTGGAATATTATGGGTCATAGTGGATGGCACAGTTGATTTAATAGAGGTCTCAACAGAGGTAAAATGTGAACTATATCCTGAGTAGCATTTGTCGGAATGTTGGAAGAAACACTGAGAATAGTAATTGAAGTACAACTATAGTGAGGATATTCAGAAGTGGCAAAGTAGACTGAAAATTTTTACCAAAATTGTGAAGGCTTTCTAAACCCTGTTTCTTGTTCTGCATAATAGAGTTTAACAATCCACTGAGAGTCAGAAAGCCAGTCAAGACTTTTGAGCATTCCATCTCTTCAGTTCCCTATATTTAATGTATATATTATCCTTAGAAATAACATGTACAATTTATGTGCTTTTGGGAATACATCTTATTTGAATTTGATGCTTTTACTGAATTGAGATCTTAATTTTTTGTTCACTATAATATAGGAACTTGGAATTATGACTGAGTCACTTAATGTATTAGTTTCCTCTGTATTGTATACTAAACTTCTAAAACTACTATGGCTAATCTCCTTCAGACTATGGCTAATCTCCTTCCAACAGCCTGGTGGGTATGGCCTAAGAACTTTCCAAAGAAATACGTGGCAGAGTCCTACTTTTTTTTTTTTTCACTTTATCGACTCTTTTTAAGAGATATTTGTAATTTCATTCGAATATTTAATTAGTTTTTTTAAACAAACATCCTGAGAAAAATTTCACTAAATGCCATTATTCCTTTTCCCCTCCTTTATATTTCATTGATAAATAAATTCAAGGCAACAGTTTTGTTACTCTAAATTTATAAGAGAATTTTAGAGCTAAATTATCTTCATAAATACTCTCATTTTTTCTTAATACATAACTTCTAACCTAAAATAATTTAATTTTCTTGATTGTATAATTTTTTTAAGGTGTGACTGCACAGAAAAGTTACAGAACAAATTTGACTTTTTGCGCTCACAGTTGAATGATATTTCGTCGTTTAAGAATATATACAGATATGCCTTTGATTTTGCAAGGGTAGGTACATTTTCCATATTTAGTCATTATAATAATTTTATATTTTGACCATACTCAGGAAAATTTTTCTCACATATTTTAGGATAAAGATCAGAGAAGCCTTGATATTGATACTGCTAAATCTATGTTAGCTCTGCTGCTGGGGAGGACATGGCCACTGTTTTCAGTATTTTACCAGTATCTGGAGGTATGTTTTGTTTGTTTGTTTGTTTGTTTGTTTGTAGTATTTGAAAACTGAATCTGGTTGAAAATATACTGTTTAATCGAGAAACAAGTAGCTTTTTAGTACTGTACTTTTAAGTGATCTGCTTGAGTAGTGAAAAAGCTCTGCTAAAATATGTACATACCTTTTATCACTTTCAGACATGAATAGTGTATTCCATATATTAGATGTTTAGAAGGTTGGAAGTGTAGTTTAAAGGTAAAATATATGTTTTCAGTCCGTAGCATTATACTAAAAAAGAAATATTTTTATTCCACATTCCTTCTCCCCTGCCAGAAAGGACTTCTATTGAGTATGTTTTACTAAAGATATTCTTCATATAAAATTAGTTTCTCAGGTTTTTGGTAAGAATCAATAGCACAAAAATCTCAAGATTCTAAATCTGCTTTCTTCTGGATCTTAGGCTGTAATATTCTTAAGAGAACCTGTATTATAATAAAACTTTTCTTATTTTTTAAGGTATCCTTTTGTTTTTAATTGACAAATAGTAACTTGATATTTATGGAGTGAAGTGACTTTTTTTTTTTTTTTTGAGACAGGGTCTCGCTTTGTAGTTCAGGCTGGCCCCGAGCTCAGCCTAAAACTCACATCACAGCAATCCTCATGCCTCTGCCTCCCAAGTGCTGGGATTACAGGCATGAGCCACCACGCCCGGCAAAGTGACATTTTTTTAATTGACTTTATTGGTACATTTTATACATGCATTGTGATCACATTTCAACATGGAGAACTTGTACCTGTACATGACACATCTTGATTCTCATTTTTTTCCCATTCCCCTGCCCTCCCTGTAACTCCCACCCTCTACATACATAAGGTTTGTTTCTTTTTTTGTTTGTTTGGTTTTTTTTGGGTTGTTTGGTTTTTTTGAGACAGGGTCTCGCTTTGTAGTTCAGGCTGGCCCTGTGCTCAGCCTCAAACTCACATCACAGCAATCCTCCTACCTCTGCCACACAAGTGCTGGGATTACAGGTGTGAGCCACCACACCTGGCACTGTGGTATGTGGTACTAATTACTGCTGGGCGCGAGTTTCCGTGCCCAGTATTGTATGTAGTTACCGAGGGATCAAACCCGGGCTCTTGCGCTTGCAAGACAGGCGCCGGAACCACTGAGCTAAATCTCTGGCCCTGTTTCCTTTTTTTTAACTATCAAATTTTTTCTTTCTCTTCTTTATTTTCCCCTTCTTATCTTTTCCCTTTCCTTTTGCATGTTTTCTTCCTATTTAACATTCCCTATCATACATTTTGGCATTTATCTACACCTTCAGTTTTTCATACTAGAGAAAATATATGGTATTTACATCTGTGTCCTATTTATTTTACTTATGAGTATGTCCAAGAATCACATCTTTATCCAGTCTACCATTGATGGGCATCTGGGCTGTTTCCAAGATTTAGCTATTACAAACTGAGCTACTATAAACTTAGATTCAATATAAAGAAATATGATAAGCTGTAATACTTTATGTCTACAAATAAGAATAGTTACAGTATGGTTAATTGTATTGAATACTATAGGTAGTTTTAGTTCATAAAATAGTATTTAGTAGAAGCAGTTGTTCTAAGATCTGTCCTTTTTTATTGCATTCTTTGTCTAGTACAGTGTCTATTTTGAGGACTTTAGTTTTTCTGGTATAGTTCTTACTATTTTTTGAATAAATATCCTTTTTCCTCTGGAAGTATTTTCTCATAAAGCTTATTGCTTATCATATCAAGTTCTTTAGTTTTATTTAAAACTTACAACAAAAGAGTTCGGAAATGAGTTTTTATACACAGTTAATTTTTTAAGTAAAGAATATAAAAGTACCTTTGGAGAGTTGAGAAGAACACCAATTTTTAAACACATATATATTTAGGCTACTTGATACTAATTTTTAAAAATATTATACCATTTTAAATTGTTTTATTCAGATTTAGTAGTCAAATGAGTTTAAGTTTTATGGAATTTTCTCAAGGTCCCTCATCTAATGACAGAAGTGGGATTTAAATTCTGTCCTGTATTCCTTTTAATCTTATATTCTTTTTACTACTTCCATAATAACAGTCTTCAAAACAGCTTATGGAAAGAAGTGATTTCCTAGGAAGCAACATAGGAACTTGCTAAAGGGACATACTTTATAAATTGATTTTCTTGGTAGTTACGTGTGTGTGTGTGTGTGTGTGTGTGTGAAAATTCAGTGAACTAGTCTTAAAAGTAGTACCTTTATGTTTATTATTATTCCTCAGAAATGAAAGAAAAATAGAAAAATATATGACAATATGAATGTGTTCTTAGAGATTCTCTAAAAAACACAAATAATGTAAGAATAAATGTTTTAGGAGAAACAAAATCACAGATTCTTAAATAATTTTATTCTGTAGTACAAATGTTTATATTGTTTTCCACAGCAATCAAAGTACCGTGTTATGAACAAAGATCAGTGGTACAATGTATTAGAATTCAGCAGAACAGTCCATACAGATCTTAGTAACTACGATGAAGATGGTGCTTGTAAGTATAATGTAATGTATCTTTATGGAAATGAAACTTTAAAAAATATTGAATGAGAGTATGCATTTATGGACAGTTAACATAAAGGGGTGTGGAGCGGAGGTGTGTGCGTGTGCGTGTGTGCGCGCACGCATGTGTGTGTGTGTCCCCTGTAATACTGGGCAGATTAAACCCAGGTCTTTGCAAATGCCAGGTAAGTGCTCCACCACTGACCTACATACATGTCTTGTCCAATATAAAGTTTTTAAATATCAAAGAAGTAATTTATCTAGTCATGGAATGAGGGAGGTAGACAGAAAGGTTAGAATCAACAATATTATAAAATCTAGGCCAGTTATGAGATGTTTCACCTTCTTAAGTAACCAGACATAGCTATATTTAAATCAGTTTCGGTGTCTAGATACTAAAATTCTGCCCTTTTCCTTGCTTTTCTTATATAAGAAAAAGTCGTAATTTTTAACGTAGGAAAACAAAACAGTTAAGTAGAAAAAGCTTTAATGTTAACATAGTACTTATTTCCATTGCTATTTGACAGTATGGCAAATAATGTGACTAACTTCCCTCCAAAAATTTTAAACTGGCCGAGCATGGTGGCTCATGCCTATAATCCCAGCACTTAGGAGGCAGAGACAGGAGGATTGCCGATTTCGAGGTTGAGTTCAGGACGAGCCTGAACTACAAAGCAAGACCCAGTCTCAAAAAGCTAAAAAAATAAATAAATAAATTTTGAATTGATTCTCAGTATACAGATAGTGAAATAGTACATATTTTTAATCCTTCACGTTAAAACAGCTGCACTCTTCAGTGGAGTGACTAGAATGCCATAAAACAGAATTTTAAAGTAATGAATAATTAGATAAACTAAATTCTCTAGAATCTCTAAGTTTTCAGTTTCCACTACCATTAAGTTCACATTCAGTGTTTTAACACTCAAAAGGATTATATGAAGTACTTTTCGTATAAATGGATTGTTATGTACTTATTTTTGTCACACTGAAGAGATAGAATACCAACAAAAGGATAATTAGAATTCTAATTGTTTCTTCCTGTATATATTGTGCTCTATCAGATATCATAAAACTCAATATTATTTTAAAGAAATAATTACCTTACAGTAGTAAGCTAGCAGTCCAAGGGCTGTATATAGTTCTGCAGATATCTGTCTCTGTATATGTTGAGCCAACATTTAAACATTTTGTATAAAAAGAAAACTTAAAGATTTGTTTAGAAATTCAGAAAATGTGATAGAATTGTATCTGTATTCTTTAATAGGATTCAGAGGTTGCATTTTTCAGCTGTATTGTTCTGTTGTTTTTCTTAGAGTAGAGAAATAAATCTATAAAAGCGAGGGGAAAAAGGCACCAAAGGTTCCATGTTTTGAACAAACAGAATAATGTTTCTCTGTACTATTAATTTTTTTCTACATTAAAAAACAAATATTTAACTCACTTTAAAATTGCCTTTTTGGCTTTTGGTGAATGTTTGGACCATTATAAAAAATATCTGTTTTTAGAGTAATAGATATTTATTAAGCGTCTGCTTTGTACTGTGTCCTATTTTGGAAGTAGGATAAATGTCCAGTATGGCCAATCAACCATATTAACTGAATGAGGTAACAGAAATAGTACTTCATACCTTTGCAGATTATTTTATAATCAAATGCACCATACTATGAGAAAGGTTAATATTGACTCAATCATTGGAGGGTTTAAGAAATACCTTGAGAAGAAAATTGCTGTGATCATGCAAAGTCCCTTAAGTTTTTAAGGACAAAACAAAAAATGCTAAGAAAGCACTGATAAGTTGAATAGAGGGACTGGAAATAAAATACTTAAAGAAAGGACACTTCAGGCTCCTGTCTTTGCAAAGCCTGTGAAGAGCTTGTTATATAGTTGGAGAGAGATGAGTTTATTGAATTCTAACAGAACTTGTGTCTTTATTTTTAGGGCCCGTTCTTCTTGATGAATTTGTTGAGTGGCAAAAAATACGTCAAACATCATAGCAAGAACTGTTGTGAAGAAAATGCAAACTTTTTGATTCCCATATGTATACTAGCTAATGAGTTAAAGGGAAAAAAATCCAAAGGGTGCATTTTCATTCATATGAAAGACTTGTAGTACTTTTTTTTCCTTTTTTTTAAAGGAACTTTTCTTGTTACATGTGATGGGCATTGAACCACACCTCTTCTGAGACTGAATATTGACATTTTTTGTTTCAAGTTATGTTTTTAACATTTCAGAACAATAAAGATTCAGATTTGTGACAAAGGCCTTAAAGTGAAGATGTCCCTTGAGTGTCAGAGTGGTATTTATTTTTGTAATTTTGAAATCTTGAATTTTTGAAGTTCTAAGTCACCATGAATTTGGGAAATTTTAAAGGTTTTAATATTTGACAATGTCTACTGATAATGTGGCTCATTTTATTGATCTTTGCACAATTAGGGAGGATAATTATTTGTATTGATTTCTGAGATAATGACTTTCTGATGCATCTGGGAGAATACCGTTTCTAGATTTCAGAAATGCTCTTCCTTTTAATTCAGGGTTTCTGTAAAGGGTGCAAAGGTCTTTCTTATGCCCATAATCTTATCTGAAGTTTAGAACTGGAAAGATGATGTCCAGATATTTTTATTTTTTAATGTTTAATATTTTTAATATGGGTAAATGAACATCGCATGTATATTCTTAATATGAATCTTCAGTTTTTTGTATTTTGGTCTTTAAAAAAAATTTTTTTAATAATTGAAAGAGAAAACTTGATAGATGAATGGTCTTAAAATCAAAGGTCCTTTTGAGAGAATTAGGGCCAGTACTGAAGGTGTAGTTTTGTTAATGCAGGGACTTTTTATTGAGAGCAATTTTGTTTTGCCTAAGAAAACTGTAGCTCTATTGTTGTGGGCTTAGTCAAGATACATATAAGAGAAGATAAGCAATCTTGAGAGAACTCTGTAACTGCAAGTTTAGTGAGGCCATTTGCATCGATAGCATCCTGGTTTTGCTGTTAATTGCAATTTTCTGACTATTGTCAATACAGCATCTTGAGATAACAGCCTTTCCTAATTCATGTTATAGGTACGTCAAGTTAGTAGCCTTTTCAAACCATCCATATGAAAATGTGTTCACTTTTACAGCCCAGTCACAACCTCAGTATTTCTATCGTATAGGTTGAGAGAACTAATAAGGAAATGTATTGATTTAAGATAAACATTCATTTTGATGATGTTTAATGAATGCGTTTTAGTATTGATTATTTAAGAGATAGGATTTTCAAGCTTTTCATTGCTTACTCTTTGGTTAAGACAAAATAATGACCAGTATTTTACATGTCTTCTCAGTAAGATTTTACACAGTTTTGTAAAACAACAACATAGTAGTGGGAAACAATTTTCCTAAACATCTTGTAAATGAGATATCTTTGTTGGAATGTTCTTCTTAAATATTAGAATTGAATTATTGGAACTGAATATATAAACAGTGAAGATTTCATTTCATGACTTTTAATATAGCATGCACTATATGAAAGTATTTAAATTTTTAGACCTTTGCATTTACAATTTAATTGACTTCTGTAGGGCACAGCATTTAAACATGAAGAAATTGCCCATTTTTGTTTAATTCTAAAACAGTTTAAGTAGAATCTTAAAAAATATCAATTTATAGCCTCCCCTAACAGTAGTGTCTTTGTCTTCTTCACTGTTTGAGCAAAATAAGAAACAGTTGAAACTTATAGATGATCTTTTAAAAATTAAAATATGTGAAAATATTTACTTTTCCTGCCTATCCAAGAATACTTTTAAGATTTTTTGAGTCTGAAATGGAAAATTAAATTTAAAAAAATTTTTCTTAAAATCAGCAGCCCTAATTCCATGTTGGTTCCATTTGTTTCTCTTAGTATCTTTTACCTTCTCTCTCTCTCTCTCTCTCTCTCTCTCTCTCTCTCTCTTTCTGTTTTTAATTGCCTGTCTTATGTTGCTTAGGCAAACAAGATCTTCCTGACTCAGCCTTCCAAACTGCTGAGACTATTGTCATGTGCCATTATGTCAAGCTTTAGCCTTTTTAAAATTGTAACATTGATCTGTTTTGAAAGCAAATTTAACCTTCCTAATTCACTCAGAGTGAATTCCTAGTCACTCAGAGTGTAGGCTATGTTCCTTTTTTCCTTTCTTAAATCAACAGTATTTAATTTATTGAAAATCTTATAATCAAAATGTCTTTGAACAGCATTATAAGAAGCCTGAGATATAAGAAAGAAATCTAATGTTGTGGTTCCTTTTATTACTAAAGTGCCTTCCTAGTTATCTTATAAAACCTTCAGACTTATTTCCTTTATACAGAATGTTAATACTCTGTGGTGCTTATAACATGGCGTTGATTTGTTTCTTATTGGGTAGTGGACAAATGTAATACTACTGAAGAAAGTAGAGCCAAGTGTTGAGTCAAAACTATAAATGAATATTGAAGTCTCCCCCATTAACCCTCAATGATCCGATGGGAGCAGAAATTTTTAGTATTCTGTGAGAAATTGCCAAGGATTCATGTAAGTGTGATAAAAAACGGTGTATTATGTGCTGATCTAAATCTCTTTGGCCATATTTATTTTTTACTGTCTAGTAATTCTTGTTTTATAAATGCTGCTCATAAAATTCTTGATATAATACATTTTTGACAAGTATTTTTAATATATAAAATATAGGTTTTATTGATTTAATTTTTATTTGAAATATTCTAGATTATTTCTTAAACTGGAATTTAAAGATCTCCCATGAAAATATACTGGAAGTACATCTCAAGTGCAAATGCCTTCATGTAGCAAACCAAGAATTTACCTTAATAATGTTAAATGCCATCTATTTTCAGGGAACAAAGGCTGAGAGCAGGAATAGATTTTTTAAATAACTGAGTCAGTCAGACTGAAGACACATGAAATGTATTACTAATGAAACATTTCACTTTGAATGAACTATTCAGCAAAAACACGTCCTTTCTGCTGAATAGTTATTGTGAAATTATGAAAAAAAACCCTCAAATTTATTGTATGTTTAGTTTTTGAGGAACAAGTAGAAATGCTGACTACATTTGTCTCACTGTTTTCTTTTTTCTTTTTTTTTTGAGACAGGGTCTCGCTTTGTAGCTCAGGCTGGCCCTGAGCTCAGCCTCAAACTCACATCACAGCAATCCTCCTGCCTCTGCCTCCCAAGTGCTGGGATTACAGGCGTGAGCCACCACGCCCGGCACTGTGGTATGTGGTACTGGTTGCTGCTGGGCGTGAGCCTCCACACCCAGTATTGTATGTGGTTACCAGGGATCGAACCCAGGTCCTTGCGCTTGCAAGACAGGCGCCGGAACCACTGAGCCAAATCCCTGGCCTGTCTTACTGTTTTCTTGAAGAATTGCGTATAATACTACTGTGATAATTTGCCATATGATAAAAACTTTTTGGTTTTTAAGGCTCCTGAAGCCTGAAGTTTTATAGCACATCTCACGGTTTCTAATTGCCTAAAGCAGCACAAAAGTTTACAACATTTTAATGTAAAATTTAAATGTATTTCTTTATTAAAATATGAGAACAGACAAAAAAAGTTAATCTTATTGTTGAAAAATTCATATTCCTAAGGAAGAATTTTCCCCTCTTAAAGATACATCATTTCTCGTGTGACATCACAGGAAACAATTCAAACCAGAAAGCATTTTCTCCTCAGGAGCAAAAATAAATAATAAAATTTCACTAATTTCTGCAGTAGGAAAAGCTAGAATGGATTATTCAGTATTTGTATCATAAACTTTTTTAGTGAGAGTAGCTTTATTTCATGAATATTTGTAAACAACCAAACAAATTACGTCAGACTGAGTTTTTTAATGGACATACTTCCCACGATTATACTGTGTAAACACAAAAAGCATTCAGAGCTATAATGCTAAACTTACAGATTGTGGAAAAATGAATCACTGTCCCAAAGCTGAGATAAATTGTCATTAGGATTTTATTATAGAAATTTGTTTAGTAAACTTCTGCTTACTAGACCAAACCTTTTAAACTCTTAAAACACAATTTATTTACTTTTTCTCAAACATCAGTTTTAATAAAACTGATCATGAATTGCTATGTTCCCGATAGTCTGAATTCTATATGCAGAATTTTATAAATTAGAATAATTTTTAATAAATTTGTATATTTTACCTGTACTACTTTGTCATACAGATGAATTATAGCAATTTCATACAGTTATTTTTAACTACAAGTATAGAATCCTCACCTACTAGGGAGGTGTATTCTCTGAAACTACTTCAGGTATTGAGAGTTGATAGAGTTGGATCTGAGAACTTGAATTTGATTTCCTCTCCCACATCCCTGTTGTGTCGCTTGACCTCTGACATCTTGAGCTTCTTCTGTAAAATAGCAAGAGTAATGCCACTTGGTAGTATTCTGTCTAAAGCACTTAGTAAAAGTTAAATGACTGTACCTTGCTTTTTGAACCAAATAGTTTTTTTTTTCCATCAAACTTAAACATTGTTTAAATAGTTGGAAATTCATGTTTTATTATCAGATGTATTCATATTCCTCCTAAATTATTAATTCAACAAATCCCAACTGTACTAAGTGTTCTGAGCCTTAACATGTAATGGAATATAGTAGGTAACTGAGCTTTATTGGATTTCCATTTGAAATATTGTTGAAATGCATAGTTTGTCTTCCAAAATGACTTGGAAGTCATTTGAGGGTGGGAGCTGGGAAGAGTGAGCATAGGATTGCTGTTTAAACAGAGTGAACACTTAATGATAGGGCAGGAGACCTGAGGAAGTGGACAGTATGGATATCTATAAAGAGCATTCCAAACAGAATAAACGGTGTATGCCAAAGCCATGAGCTGTGTTAAAGATAAGATCAGTGTGACTAGTAAGCAAGAAGAGTATCAGGAAGTAAGGTTAAAGGAGATTATGAGCAGTGATTGTGCTTGATTGTAGGTAATCAGAGCATAATGGTTTTTCTAAAGACAGATGTTTGGTTTGGTAGGAAGTCATTGGTCAGAGCAACAACTGAGGTGAAAAGAACTAGAGGATAATACAGTAAAGCAATAGAAATAAGTTGTTCTGAATACATGTAAATATGACATACAGATGAATTGGATATGGGATATAAAGAGAATGAATGATTAAGGATTTTGGTTTAAAGGGGCTCCAAAAGGGAAGTGGCCATTTACTAAGAACAAAAAATTCAAGAGACAGATTGAGAGTTTATATTTTATTTACTTTCTTACAGTACCAGGGATTGAACTCAAAACCTTACACTTTGAAAGCAGGCAGCAACACCACTGAGCTAACTCCCTTACCCCTGAGAGTCTAATTTTAGACACTTGCGGTGAACATGATGCCTATTAAATGTCTAGAAGAAAACATGCTGTAGGGATCAGACACTTGAGTCTGAAATTCAAAGGTAAAAGTTCGGGTTTAAATTCATAAATGTATACCTGTTTTAAATCAGGATATGGATAAAATTGAAGAGCATGGACAGAGATAACTAAATTGAAGACAGGATAAGTGATATTTTAGGACCCCTTTTGCGAATTGCCAGGTAAAAATGTAATGCTAACATTTTTACAGCATGTACAAACCATTTATATAATATAGAAGCACTGAAATTTTAAAATTTAAGATGTCACCAAATATATAAGCATATTATATGTCACTATTTCTTAGTTCTTAGGATAAACCATTTTAAGAATCTGATATATATTGCCAGTTTCTCTTTTTTTTTTCTGGTAATTCAAAATTACTGATTCAGTTTTGATAGTTTTGGCACTAGAGGGCAGGCTTGTTCCTAGATTATGAATAATTTTATAAGAAGTGAATTTACTTGAACATTGTACCTATGTTCATTATTAATTAATGATTTCACTTCTTTTTCAAACAGGTGTACCGTGTACTTTTTTTTTTCTATGCTTGGGAAGCATGAAATAAGATTAGTTGTTGATTTTTATGTTTAAACCTGGTAATTGTTAGCACATTTGCATATAAGGTCCAAAGAAAGGCAAACATAGCTCACTTGATCAATCTGATATAGTCAAACACACAGCTGTATTCAACATAAGATAATTTGAAGACAGCCAGAAGCAATATTGGACATGAAATCATTTACTCAGGAAATGTACTGAGCTGTTAACTTTATGCTGTACATTGTGATAAAAGTTAAAGCTTTAAAGATGAATAAAATATTACCCTGATCTGTTAAACTGTGGTATGTCCCTGTGTAGCACTTAATACTTTATGCTGCATCTGTTTAAATGTCCTTATTTCTCTTTGGTACTACCCAGTACTTATCATATTCCTAGCATTTAAGTTAGTTCTGTATTTGAATAAATGAATAGAAAAAAAAAATAAGGCATTGGGCACTTTTGCAAAAAAAAAAAAAAAGAAAAAAGCCCCCAAACCAAAACACCTTCCATACTTTGACCTTCACAGAGAGGCTTTCCTATTAGCACATGAAGGTTATGGACATGATTCTGCCTTTTGTCTCCCACCTTTTTTTCCTAACAGTCTTTATAAGAACAGTTAGAAGTAAACTATTGGCAGCCATTTTAAGTAGAAAGCTACACTGTTCTCTGAAAAAAACAGCAATAGAATTCTAGGCTGTGTACTGGAATTTTGTTCAGTAACTTGGTTGTTATGCAATACAAACAAGTGGAGAAAAGAGGACCCACTAAAAAAACAGACATTTAGAAACGCTTAGGAAGTGAATCTCTAATATCAATGTTAGAAATCAGTTGGTACTTGATTAATATTGGTAGATTAGGAAAATGATTCTCCAAAGAGATCTAAATTATGAGTAAATGGGGCCGGGGAGTTAGCTCAGTGGTTCC
>PVIR01008378.1:0-24350 GCA_004026965.1 Petromus typicus
TTTTTTGCTACCAGTTAGAGGGAAAAAGCATTTCATCACTGTGTATACAGGCCTTCCAACCACAGCTTTAGATTCCAAGAACAAACTGACGTGAAAATTCTTAGAGGTATGCAGAAAAAGCAGGGATATCTTAGGAAATGAAAGCTGTAGGGGTTCAAATTTGGCTGTAGCCAGCCCGAGCAGTCAGGCAAAGGTTGCCTTTCTGTGTCTCCTTATCAGTGCCTGGGGGTGTTCTTGGTAGCTAAGCTTCCTGGCTATGTTCTGAGACTCCCTTAGAGCATATTACTGTATTCCTTTGTGAATATTTCAAAGGGTGGAAATGTGGGTCTGGCACTATATCAGGAAGAAGGTGATGACAGAGTCTTGGTATCAAATGACACTGAAAACAATTACAGAGGGTTGCCAGATAGTTTATGTTTGTACATAATCTAGCTGGTACATCACAGCACTGCTATGACTCCAAGGAAGAAGATGTTATAAATCTCCTTTTGTAAATTGGTGAATGGTGCCTAAGAGATGTGAAATTGTGTGTCTTAGATCTCAGACTTGGCAATTTGAACTGGTGTCTGGTCCAAAACTGCATCCTAAGCACCTTGACCTTGTCTTCCTAAAGACTGAGAGGAGCAACACTCTGAAGCCTCAGAATCTGTAGTATTTAAGAAAGGAATTCCTGTCTATGCCATTTGTGATTTTGCATTTCAAATGATTTCACCTAGGGAATATTTTCACACCAAAAATTGAAAATTTCTTACTGCTTCTCAAGGCGTGATCGATGGGTCAGATTTGCTGGGGAGTTGTTAAAAATGCAGAAGTTGCAGGCCTACTGGATCAAGATTTGCAACATGGGATATTCTTAGGAAGTGATGGGTGCATCAAACAATGAGGAATGGGGTAAATCCAGCCTCCCCAAGTGGAAAGAGAAACAGGTGGAACTTCACACACTTGACTTTCGGTTTTTGCTGAATTGAGTCTTGAATTCTCTTTTTTTTCTGTCACAAGAGGACGAGGTCAGGGCCTATGTCATAGGACCCACTCTGTCTGGACTGTGTGTAGCTGACAAGCTTATGGAAAATGCTGCATCACTCTCCAGACTGCTGACAGAGGGAGGCCCATCAGATAGGAAGACTCTAGCTATCTTGTTATCTCTGCATTCAGTCTGCTACACAAAACTGAACTGTGCGATAATGTTGATCAGCATTAACAACTGAAACGTGAGGAAGGTGAATTTGAGCAAGTGGAAAATTTTGGAAAGGAAACCCCAGGAAGAAGTAGAAGTTAATACTAGCACACATATCTCTGGTTCCAGAGTTACAGTAATAGTAAGAGTAACACTGTTACTGTGGGTTAAAGGCTGCCTATTGAGGTGAAAACTCTCAATAGACTTCTGGTAGAAAATTGGTGACTATCCCACCAGATCATCAATTTCCTCATCTCTTTTCAGAATTTAATATGTGAGGGAATCCAAGTGTTTCTCGTATTAGGAATTTCCAGTTTTTAATATGAGCTAGTCATTAGACATTCATGATTGAGAAAATAATAGATTTCTTGAACTGTTTCTCATATGTGGTTCACGTATGATAGGTCATCTGTTAAAACCCACATAAAGCTGCCATTAGATTAATGAGGCAGAATATATTCTTGACTGATGAAATTGGAACAAGTGTAATTTTAAAATAATTTTTAAAAAGAAAACTGCTCCTAGTAGTTCTTACCTGAGTAACTGACTTTACCTAAAGTACTCTAATAGAATTGAGAAGTAAATATATACAGAAATGAATCTGATAAAATATACATCAAGGAGAAATTCCGAAAAAAAATGTTGTTAATTCAAAACATTGATTTAAGTGTGTGTGTGTGTGTGTGTGTGTGTGTGTGTGTGTGTATGTGTGTATTTGCCTACAATGGGAGCTGCTCAAATTATAGAAGAATCAAGAGGCCATGATTTTTCTGAAAGGTTCATATGAATTCTTCTTCATATTTAATTTCAAGACTTGGTGTTTGAAGATCTTTTAAATTTAATCTTTAAAGAAGAATATAGAAAATGCGAAAGATGTATACATTGAATCTAATTTAAGGTAAAAGAATTCATGACAGAGTAAGCAGGCTTCAGGAAGGCATTTGCAGCCTTTTGAAAAGTGAGTGTAGACAGTATTAAAACTTTAAAAGCTTACTTTGAAGGAATGTGGAATTGGTTAATATCATTTTAGTGAAGAGGGAAGAAATAGCCAGTGTTACATTATTTATTCCAGAATCTTTGAAGACAGTGTTTCTCTCCCTTCTCTTGGCTGGTTCATCTTAGCATTAATGAACATTAAGCTCATATATCAAAGAAGGAATAATAAACCTTTAAATGCCAACCTAAAGATAGTCTTTATTTTTTTACTTATAACTGTGAAACAGTGAAGAGAATTTAAAATATGCAAGCCAAAAAAATTACCTGAAAATATATAAGGAGAAAGCTGGAGGAGGCATAAAACTACAGTGTTTTAATAGAAAGGATTTTTAACTGTATATTCAGCAGGCAGTAGTAATGAGAAAAATTCCGTTAAGGAAGCATCAATGTGGAATTAGAAATATATGGTAAAAATTGAGGAACATAGCCCATTGTATTTGTTTTGGAAATGATAAATGGGAGAATCTAGATACTGACTTCATGGTAATCTATAAAGATGATCTGATTGATAGTTTAAAAAGCAAAGTGTTTGTCTTGCATCTGATACAAATTAGGAAAGAAAATAAATAATGAAGGGTCATTCTTGGGACCACTAAAGAACTCAGTCTCGTAGTGCAGTTGCCCAACCTAACTATAGTGAACATATCTTGAGTTTGGAACAGAGTAAAATGTTTTTTTTTTCTGGAAGACAGCAAAAGCAGGTTTCTCTGAATGAGAGTGTCACAGTGTGTCAAGCAGAGAAGTTTGAGTTAGGAAAAATCCTTTAAACTGATCCAACCTATTCAACAGAGAAAAAAATTACAACTCAAGAATAGAACATCCATCTGGGCATAAAGGAGCCCTTTGGGAGGCCTGCATGCTACTGAACCAGCCTGGTTCTGAGAACGTAATATAGGAAAAGTTGGAATACACGCAGAGAAGCAGGTCACCTCAGAGAATGGAAGTGTGCTGCTTCTCCCAGTGCTGAAGTTGGCCTTATTGCCTCTTCCACTGTTACTGTGGTTATTTTTGTCCTGTTTCTACATTTCCTCCTAAATCTGATTATTTTTTCATTTCCTTGATGCTTAGGTAGTGTGTAACTTTAAAAGCTCAAAATTACAGTGTAGATAGCGCACAAATGTAGGTGGAGTTTTGCAGAAGAGATGTATAGATAATCACAGACTCTTGGATCAAAACAGACCTATAAATCTGCATACTATCTGGCTACCTCTGTGGCAGGACTGGACATCTTAGATAAGATCTAATTCTTCTATTCAGTGCTCATACTTAAAGACTGGTTAAGGTCTTAGAGCTACCCATACACAGGCAAAAGCTTAGGAGAATGGTGATTGTCTACATCAGTGTTGGTGAGCATTTTAGATCATTCAAAGATAACAAACAGGCTGATGTGGCACATGTGCCATAGGTTCATCACCACTGACCTAGTTCATTGTGAACTCAATCTTAGAAGAGAGAGCAATTAACAATTTTTTATACTGCAAGTAGGGAGTAAGGGGGCCAGATGTATTCCATAATCTAGCCTAGGATGACTGATTTACAGTTATTTAGAAGAATTTAATTGAGGGCTTCAAAAGAACTACATCCTTTGCTTTTTTTCTCTCTCCATATTCATCTCTTCCTTACCGGTTGTCTTCTTTTTTAAGGCTTTATTGAGAAAATTGTCCTTACAACCTATAGGAATGTGAAGAATTAGAAAGGACTGTATGTAAATTGCAATGTACCAAAACATCTCCATATTTCCTTTCCTTCTCTGTTTGCTAAATCAGCTTCACACATTTACAAACCTCCGTTCTCTTGTAAATGTCTCTAGTTCTTTACTCTTGCTAACAAGAAAAGATCTCATAGAAAATTCAATAAACTCATTAGTGATTCATTGTGTGTTTTTTATTGCATTGCACTGAGAAATATATCTGCAAAGAAGATAGAAGATAAGGAAGGCAGGAGGCTATACTCCACCAAACTCAAGAACTAATGGACATCATTTCGGCATTTTAGCGTGCACAAAATAGAGAGACAGTTTGGGTTAGTTGGGAGGTCTCATAATTTTCTTGACATCATTCTGCCTGTTTATGAGGTTAATATATTTATAAGGAAGTTCATGTGTATTTTAGAAGAATGTAGGGTAATGAGGATTGAGTTGACACTTTCACATC
The DNA here is from genome assembly GCA_004026965.1 of Petromus typicus. Lineage (NCBI taxonomy): Eukaryota > Metazoa > Chordata > Mammalia > Rodentia > Petromuridae > Petromus > Petromus typicus. The sequence continues at coordinate 4,327 of PVIR01008378.1, forward strand.
ATGATAGGTTTTTTTTGTACAATTAAGTGATCTTCTAGGCTGCCATTCTAAATCAAACTGACTTCAAAGCATGAAGATAAAACATTTTTGAAGATAAATGTATGCTCCAACAGACACACAAATATAATGCAAACCAAAGCCAAATAATATAATTTTAAGACAAAAATTTATTTAATGTGACAGAATGTTTTCCTTTAACTCAGATAAATGAGACTATGACATACTATAAAAATCTTAATGGGAGAAAATTACAGAACTATGATACATGTGGTACACTGTGGTCTCCAGAGCACCCATTTTCCAGAGTGACTGAAATGTCATCTTCTTAATGGCTGAGTAGTTGTTAAGTATGAAAATATTGTGAATTTTTTTGAAAAAATTTTTCCGGCTGATTATAATTGTTTAAACAATGCCACTATTTTGAATCAGGGGTACATCAAGGTCAAATTTATAAAGATTACTAATTTGGAAATCATAACATCTAATTGTAGGCTTTTGATAGACACATGCTTATAAGTCATCTTAGAGTTGAAAGAGCATATTTATGATAACTATCAAGTTGTGAAACTGATTGTGGAAAGATAGGGGAGGATGCTAGTAGGAAGTTCCACCATGCTTGGATTGATGTTTGTTAAAATAATTTCTGTCTAGTTATTTTACAAGTAAAATCATCCATTTTGTCTTAAAAGTCTCATTACCATTCCACTGTGAACATATACCTCATTTTCTTTATCTGTGCATATACTGATAGACACACATAGGTTAACTCTACATCTTGTTTATTGAGAGTCATGCAGTAATGAGCATAAGGGTACAGATACCTCTTCAATAAACTGATTTCATATAGATATCCAGTAAAGTCATTACTGAATTATATAGTAGCTTGATATTTTTTGAGCAAATTCCACAGTGTTTTCCATAATGGCTATAATAATTTGTATTCCTTCTAAGAGTACCTTCGAGCACCGCTGCATTTTATTAATATTTATTATTTTTTGTCCTTTGACAATAGCCAACATTTATCTCACTATGGAAGAGTTAATGGGGAGAGATAACATTTAAAATGTCAAAAATTACTAGTTAAATACACATTGCCAAGAATGATGAGCTAGGTGTGTTCAAAACAAGGGAGACTATTTTAAGTATTTTGACATAGATCATTGGCAATACGATTATTGCAATAAATTTTTAAATTTAAGACAACTGTATTTTTTCAAGAAGTTGATAATTAGTTCATTGGTATGTTTTACATTTTACGTATACATTATGGTCACATTCATCACTGAGAACTTGTACCTGTTCATGGTGTATCTTGATTCTTATTTTTCGCATTCTTTCCCTTCCTTCAGCTTCCCTGCTCCCTATATACATAAGCTTTGTTTCCATTTTTTTCCTTTTGCCAACAAATATTGTCTTGCTCTTCTTTGATTTCCCCTACCCCTCGACCAATTTCCCCTTCCTCTTTGAATATTTTCTTTCTATTTCACAATATCTATCATATATTTTGGACCTCATTTACATCTTCAGTTTCTCACATTAGACAAATGACAGTACTTGTGCATCTCTGTCCTATTTATTTCACTTAAGAGAATGGCCTCAAAGTGCATCCATTTAGCTATAAATATCTACAATTTATCAATCTTTATGGCTATTAATACTTCATTTTATATAAAAAATCTTGTTTATGCAGTCTCTAGTTGATTTACATTTGGGATGTTTCCAAGATTTAGCTATTATAAACTGAGCTGTTATAAACATGGGTGCACACATTTCAGTGATGCTTTTCTTTCTTGTATATACCCAGCAGGGGAATAGCAAGTCAAATGTGACTTCCAGTCCTAAGTGTTTGAGGAATCTCCACATTGATTTCTACGGGTTTTGCTCCATTCTACATTCCCACCAAAAGTGGGAGCAGAGTTCCTTTCTCCCCACAGCTGCACTAGCATTTGTTATTGATTGATTTCTTGATAGCAGCCATTCTTTGTGGAGTGAGATGAAATCTCAATATTATTTTAATATGTATCTCTCAAATGGCCAGCAATGTTGAACAGTTTTTCATGTTTCTTCCCTGCCTTTACTTCTTCATCTGAAAAATGTCTGTTGATTTCAGATGCCTGATTTTGAATTGGGTATTTAAATTTTTTGGTCTTCTTTTTAAAAGTTCTTTATATTTCTAGATAGTAGTCCTTTGAGGAACATTTAGTAAAGTTTTGTACCCACACAATGGGTTGTCTTTTTGCTTTGTTGCTGTGCAGAAGCTTTTTGATAAGATAAAATCCTAGTTGTTGATTCTTTCTGCTACTTTCCATGCTACTGAGATTTTGTTCATAGTCTTTCCCTACACTAATGGCACCAAGAGTTCTACCTAAACTATCTTCCAGCAGGTTTAGTGTTTCTGTTCTAATATATAGATCTTTAATCCACTTCTATTTCAGTTTATGTTTTGATTACCACTTCTTGGGGAGAAATTTATGGTGATTTATATGAGATGAAAACAGTGATCCCATCCACCTTATTCACTAGATCATTATATGCCTTCTGGTTCTTACCTAAAATCAAAATTACCATGAAAAGAAAATGTTTGAATGAATTCAGGCAGAACAGATAGTGCTTAGGTACTTATGGAAGAAGACTTCTAGAGCTGCTTTTGAAAGCGGCAAGAATGGTAAGATAAGTGTATTCCAAGAAAGGAAGCATTTGAGGGAGATTAAGACAATGTGTCTTTCACTGTAATAAAATTTTAAAATTTATTTATTTTATGTTTCTATCCCACTTCATAGTTTGTCTTATTTTGTATTTTAGTATTAGACATGAAACCCAAACTCTTGTGCATGTTAGGCATATGCTGTACCAATGACCTACATATCCAATTCTTATTGTGGTTCTAATTTGTACGTCTCTCTGAATTAGTGATGCCAAAAAGGTTTTGTATACCTGTTGGCCATTTGTATATTTTCTTTCGAGAAATGTCTGTTTAAGTTCTTTGTCAGTTTTTAAGTCAAGTTACTTATTTCTTGCAATTCAGTTTTTTGAGTTCCTTAAATGTCTTGAATATTATAATTTGATCAGATTTATATTTTACAAATATATTCTCACATTCTGTAAATTATCTCTTCTGATGATTTCCTTGGCTTCACAAAGAACTTCTAACTTAATGTAATCTCATTTTCCTATTTTTCTTCTGTTTCCTGTGCATTTGGTTCATATCTAAAAACATCATTACCAAAACTAATTTCATTGCAATTTCCCGGTTTTCTTCTAGTGCTTTTACAATTTCAAGTCACATTTAAATCTAGTTCATTTGAGCTAGTTTTTGTATAAGTGTTTTTACTTTCCTGAATATGAATATTAAATTTTCCCCAATGGCATTTATTATAGAGATTTTCCTCTCTCTATTACACTTTTGGGACTTTGTAGAAAATTAATCAACCATAAATACATGATTTCCTTTTTATACTACTCTACTCCTTTTCATAGATCTGTTTTTATATCAGTACCATGATATTTGGATAACTATACCTTTGAAGTAAATTTTTAAGCTTTCAGCCTTGTTCTTTTTGGTTAAGACTGGTTTGATTACTTTGGGTTTTTTGCATTTCTATGTGAATTTCATCATTTTAAAACAAGTAATGGAAAATTCCATTGCAGGTTTAATAGTGATTATATTATATCTGTAGATGACTTTGAGTAACATAGACATCTTAGCTATATTAATTCTTTCAGTCTATGACATAGGATATCTTTCTACTTATTTGGGTCATCTTCAGGTTTTTAGATCATTGTTTTATATTTTCAGTATAAAGATCTTTCACTTCCTTAATTAAATGTATTTCCATAAGCATTTGTTTCTGTAGTTACTATAAATAGAATTTCCTTGTTTTCTCATTTAAATAGGTCAATTTTTCATTTTAGAAAAGTGGAAGTTTGTATGTTTATATTATCTGTCAACTTTACCGAGCTTATTTATTAGTTCTAATGTTTTGTATGTTTGTATGTGTTTGGAGTCTTTAGGAGTTTGTATATTTAAGATCATGTTGTCTACAAACAAGGAAAATCAAGCTTCTTTCTTTCCAACTGGCAAATTTATTTCTTTCCCTTGTCATATCATTTGTTAGAATTTCCAGTACTACATTGGAAAGGTGAGAGTGGACACCTTTATCTGAGGTAACCTTAGAAGGAGAAGCTTTTGGCTTTACCATTGTGTATAACGTTCATGGTAGATTTGTTCTATATGAACTTTATTATATTCTACTAGAGTATATTCTTTATGTATCTTTTTTAAAAGTTTTGGTTATGGGAAGATTGTGAATTTCTTCAAGAATTCTCTTTATGAAGTAAAGATGCATAGAGAAGTTCATAGCCTCTTTCTCATGTGTCTGAGACCCTAAGACACCCAAGGGTTTGATTCTGTAAGAATTTGATTAGGAGACTTTGAAATTTTATATATAACATAAAATTTTTAGTATTCTAGGAAAACACAGTTAGAAGCCCGATAAAATGACCTAGTCTCAATTTAGTAGTCATCTATCTCAGAGTTAGAGGACAGCCTGCTAGCTCAGAAGAGCCTGACAGATGCACTACTAAAGTATTGTGTGGATTACCAGTCAAACTGGAGTTCCTTGGGGTGGAGTCAAGGGCTAAATGCAGCACTACTTATATTTGAATGCCATAAATATATATGAATAAGAGAACAATGCCAAGCCTTTGTGCAAGGACCAGAATAATTACTATGGTGTGCCATTTGCCAAAGGACAATGGTATGAATTGATTCTCAAAACATTTATGTGAACATTATATGAGGGTAATTTGCAAAAGTTAATAAGGATTGGATGCTACTTCTCTATTGAGCCTAAAAAATTCCATCTACAGATGAACTTGATTGTACTGAAACAGAAGAAAAGTAGTCACAATTATTGATCACTTAGGAATAGGACAGAATTCAATTCAGAAGTGCAGAGACTAATATGAAAAGCTTCTAACTGTGTTAGATTTCCAAGTTTTTGATTTATAAAAGAACACTAGTCTCTGAACCACAGCTTATTGTTTTGCTAATAAAAATCAAATGAGATAATGGGAACATATTTATGTTACCGCAATCTGTTGGAAAAATGTGAATTATTGGAAGCAAAATTGGATATCTATGACTGCAAACCCTTACCAGATCTTAGAGTTTTAGGAACTTTGAAGACTTATATTCACTGGACTACTTCTCCAGAAATTTTGACCAGGTTCCTCTGAGTGTTGGTTTTGGAATATTTTGGAGCCTCCCCAGTTTATTGTATGGCTAATGTTTACACCAATTTGTGCCATAGAGTTCATTATTTCACCGTGATGCATTTTCTTTTTACTTTTTGCACCTTAGTTCTCATCAGTAATGAAATTAGGAGGTTTATCTCCTTTTAAAGTAATATCAGCCACTAGGAAGAATTTACATTTTTGATATTTCTTATAGCATTTGCCACCTTTTCCCACCCATGAAAGCTTACGTTGGAATAGTCAGAAGTCATAAAAAGAAAATGAAATGGAGAGGTTAGTCAAGTACGAAGCACAATGAGATTGTATAGATAGATCTCTTTGGCCTCTGGATCATAAGTAGCAATAGAATCTGGGGTCAGGAAGTCTTTGTGATCATCTGGCTCTTAGAGCCTTCTGGTGACTCATATCCCATTACCACTCTTTTCTCTATCTTGCCTACCTTCAAAAAACACAACCAAATTGTTCCTTGCCTGTTCGGGTATATGAAGATAAACTATTGTCATGAGCAGCTACATATTTAAAAGAGGTTAATTTATTTCATTTAATTTTTCTTCTGTCAGAATTTATTTAATGTGAATTATTCTTGTGTAATACAATCATAGATGTTTTTATAGCCAGCACACAACATATAAAATTTAGAATTTGACTTTTAATTTTTTTTTCAGGTTTTTTGAGACAGGGTCTCGCTTTGTGGTTCAGGCTGGCCCTGAGCTCAGCCTCAAACTCACATCACAGCAATCCTCTTGCCTCTGCTTCCCGAGTGCTGGGATTATAGGTGTGAGCCACCATGCCCGGCACTGTGGTATGTGGTACTGGTTGCTGCTGGGGTGAGTCTCCACACCCAGTATGGTATGTGGTCACCGGGGAATCAAACTGGGCCCTTGAACTTGCAAGACAGGCGCCGGAACCACTGAGCTAACTCCCTGGCCCTTGACTTTTAATTTTAAGCATATGAGAAGTGCCATCAAATTCTCATTAATTTTTTACTAAACAACTCTAAAATTAATCAACAGATATTTATTTATATTTTTCTTCAATAACATGTATTTCTACTTTTCAAAAGGAATTTTAATGTGATTGAGTCTATGCTTTTCTGTTTGATAATAATACAAATTTTAAAACTTTCAATTGCATTCATAACAGTCATTTTAATTGCTGCCAATATCCCCAGATCTCAAATGGTGAGTCTGTTTAGGAAAATAAGGTCATAATAATTCTTTCAAAGGGTATGTACAAATAGAAATCTTTAAACACTGGTGATGACACATGACTCTTATAAAAGGTTGTAGAGAGATAATTTGTGGTGTGTGTCAATAGCATTGATTGTACATTGGAGGAATATAAAGTATCAAGTAACAAATCTCATAAAATAAAACTGTTTCTATTTTTAAAATGGGTCATTAGAGAAGTCTTTGAATGTGAACTATGAAACTTGTAAGCTCATACCCTGTTCTTAGCATGGTAAATTGAAACCAGTGATTCACTTGTGGAAAACTGTAGATATCAGAACATCTTAGAGTTAATGTAAATAAATTTTCTTATCATCATATAAAGATTTTGAACATACAGAAAAGTCTTAAATATCTAGCAACTGTATAATGGTATATTATATTGCATCTATTGGATAGATATTTTTAAATGAATGTTTTTAAAAATCATAAATTACACCTTTCAAAATGATTAGTTAATTTATTACATTTTACTACAATAAAATAACTGAAATATGGAAGCAATGTTTATTGACATATTTTATTAGATTAAAAAAGATATTTTAAACCTACCATTACTAAAATTATGAAAAACATATACACAGGTGGAAAAAGGGGAATAATATGATAAAATTAACCTGTACTTTTAATGTGGTGAAATCCTAGATCGTTTTTATTTAACTTTCAATATTTAAAATATTTTACATTAAAATAAGCTTTAGTGTTTGGTAAATTAAAAAAAATGGCTTGTGTCAATTTTCAAAGGATCCATTTTAAGCTGTGGTCCTCTTTAGTCCTGTCATCTAATCAGATGAGTAGAGGAACTCAATAATTTACTTTTATTTTTGTGGTGCATATTTTATGCAAGATGTGGTTGTAGATAGATTTGCAGATACAAGAAAGAAAAAGAATTATATTAGAATTAGTGTGGGTGAGAGACAGAGGTAGTTATTCAATATTTCATTTGGAAAACAAGACAAAAATAAACAGGAAAAATGCTGCTGCTGAAACTGTTGAAAACATAGCAGCTATTTTTATTTTCTGTGGCACATGGATGCCTCATCAATCTAGCTCTGCTAAGTACTGAGGAGTTAATAAAACTTTTAAGGATTAAATCTACAAAGCAAATAAACACTAGCAAGTATTTTTATGAGAGTCTTCTTGGAATGTATTATACACTATTCTGTGTTCCTAAATGGTTTCCCTGGAATTGAATCTAGTCTGTTGCATTTGATTCACATTTATGGCCCGACACTGGGATCTGGTACCATTCTTCGGTTATTACAGCTTCTCTATTTTTTTTGGGGGGGGAGTATCAAATGTCACTTCTTAATCAAATGACATAACATTTAGTGTCAGCAGAACTAACTTCTATGTCAATTTAAATTTCCCATGTTCAGTTTTTTCCAGTCAAACTCTATATCCAGCTTATTTTTAGCTTTATATTATATTATAATAAATAATAATGTAAATAATTTGGCTACCTTGGGAAATAGTAAGCTTGACTATTTTGATATATTCCTCTGACCATTTAAAAAGCATACTTTTAATACTTTAGTTTACACAGCTACTGTAATATTAGAATCTTTCAACATTCAATATGTATGAGATCTTGCTCATAGCAAGTGAATGTCAGTTTTTCTAAATAATCAACATAGTCCATGCTGAAAGGAAGAATTAGGAAACTACATATACTCCAAACAATAGGAGAAAGGCACTAAACAACAGTCTTCACTAACTGACTTTTTTTTCTGAAAGAAGTTTTACCTTTTTTCTCAGGCTGGCTTTGAACTGCTGCACACAGTGATTGTTTTTCCTTGGCCTTTTGTGTAGCTGGGACTACTGGTGCCTGCTATCTCGTCCTACTAAATGGATCCTAGTAACCTGGTACTCTGAAATCTGTCTCAGAAAAGTGACAGAAATCATGTCACTCTCCTCAACTCTTAGGATTATTACACTAAGTAGGAAGTCGAAGGACGCAGCAGCCTGTGACTACACTTTAGTGAAGAGGGGGCTATTTGAAGAGTTCAGAGATAAGAACATACGAGTCTTCTTCTTTCTCTGAATATACTAAAAATATAACTTGTGCAGGAAGAAGTGGAATAAAATATTGCCTTCTCATGGAGCTCAAAAAGTCCTCTTTTTTCACAGCTTCTTCTTGATGCGGAACTTGACCAAGGCCTCCTTTATGAAAGTGCTTCTCCCTTGCTTTGCATTCCATGATGCATTTCTCGTGTAGATTTCCAATTCTTTTGTTAATTGCTTCTCCTTAGCTTCATCAGCACTTTTATTTTCTATCAACTTTCACACATTAAACAAAGGTTTTCAAGCTTAGCTTTGGGGTTTCTTTTCTTCTCTTGGTAAATTCTGTTCCCAGACACTTCATTCATTCTCATTTTCTAACCTACAAAACTTGAAAAACAACAAAATATAGAAGAGTACAGACAGCATAAATGTACAGTTGTACAGGATGATTATGATACAGGTACTTAGGTAAATATCATCTAAATCAATAGTAAACTTCACAATTATGTACTTCTTACCTTTACTAAGAAATACTATTGTGTATCTTAGGGACTCATCATGATAAAAAACTGAATGGATGTTAAATTATATTGCATAGTTCTTGATCATGTATTATCCTATCATATGCTAAAGTAATAAGTTACACTGTTGGTTTCTTTGAATGTTGTGCCAGCACTGCACATAAATTTACTTTGGCCATGTTCAAAGTTTTTTTTTTTTTTTAATTCACATATATAAGGCCCACGCTATGCAGATTGGAGCAGGAGGATTACCACAAGTTCAAGACCAGACTGAACTCATAGTGAGACATTTTCTTAAACAAAACAAAACACCAAAATTCTGAATTTGGATAATTAATATTTTGTTTAATAACTTTATATTATAAATTACTGGTGTAAGACTTGTTACGTCTGAGAGGAGTCACTTCACTGGAGCACAATATGTAGTAAAGCAACAGTAGAGAAAATGTGTGATGCCTCTTAAAGTTTTTTTCTAGATGTCTTTGTGCTCATTGAACTCATACATATGTTCTTGACTGGAATCAGTAATGAAACTTAGAAAAGAATAAACTTATGATAGAATAAAAATACAGTTGATGTAATTTTCAGAAGTAAATAAATAGAACAAAGTCATAGTCAGTCCTTATAATTTTAGAAGTTCATAGACAACACGATGGAATCTGATGATAAGTGAGGGCAATCTAAAGTTTAATGCAAATAAAATAACCAAGATTTTATTGTTTTGAATATAGTCAGGATTAGAAGTACTCATTCTTGTGACATGCTAACAAAACAGTGTGTTTTAATAAAAATAAATATCCAAATGTGAAGAAAATTGTAGTAAAAATACATGTTAAAAAATGCATTATGAACTGGAGACTGGACAAAAATGCTGTGGTTCTTTTATAGAATGGAGTATTACTCTGCCATAAAAAATGATCAGTTTGAATCATTTATACTTAAATGGACATACCTTGAGAATATCCTCATAAATGAAATAAATAGGTCACAGATAGGTAAATATCACATCTTTTCTCTGGTATGAGAAAATAAAGATGTAAATGAGTTGTAGAATTGTATGTTATATATTGTGAAATAGAAAATACTTAGAGCCTAATGGGGTAAAGGGGGAAAATAATAATATTATAACAAAAAGAAAGGAAACAAAGTTTATGTATATAGGGGGTGGAGGTGGTAGGGTGGGTAGGACTATGGGAAAAAATGAGAATTAAGTTGTGTCATATACTGGTACAAATTCTCATTGTTGAGTGCAATCATGATGTGTATATGTAATGCGCCAATAAAGATTTCAATTAAAAAAAAGGAAAATGCATTACGTATCTATTGCTATATGATAAATTACTCCAAAGCAACAGATGTTGCTTAAAAGTCACTGAAAACAACAGATATTTATTGTCTCACAGTTTCTGAGGCTAAAGTCTGGGAGCATTTTAGCTCAGTACCTTCGTTCAGGTCAGTCTTGAGCATGCAGTCAAGGTGTTGGCCATCAAGGCATTGATGCAGGTCTCTCCCGCCCGAGTGGAGAGGATCTGTATGTGTCCAACCTCACTCACACGGCTGCTGGCTGGCCTCAAGAGTCTTGTTTTAAGGCTCACTTAGATTCCCATGATAATATGGAACTATCTTCTCCTAAGGTATTTGGTTCAGAAAAAGAGACCCCAACCAAGAAATCAGAAGCAATTCTTCGACAATCTAACCTCAGATACATCATTCATCATTTCTGCAATATCTCATTTGTTAGGACAAAGACTTTTGGTCCATCCTGTATGTGACGGCTGCTTCAGAGGTTGCCATTCCAAAGGCATATATACATTTCTATAAAAACCTACAACTCTGAAAATAGAAAATAAGATTCTGAATGACAAGACATTGGTAAAGGATGATTACACACACACACACACACACACACACACACACATCCTTTGAATTTTGAAAATGGTAATGTTCCTTATCCAAAGAGAAAGAATAAATAAAAGTAGATTGTAACAAAAAGTAAGGAAACAAATTCTATGTATATGGGGGGGTGGTAGGGTGGGTGGGGCTATGGGAAAAAATGAGAATTAAGTTGTGTCTTATACTGATACAAATCCCCATTATGGAGTGCAAGCATGATGTGTATAGTTAATGTACCAATAAAGATAAAAAACAAACAAACAAACAAACAAAAAAAACAACAAAAAAGTAGTATAAGTTGTCAATATAATTTTAAGGTGTTTTTATCATATTAAACTACAGTATGTCATAGGGGTTGATATGAATGTGAAGAAGCCAGTCTAGGCCCCACTCCCTGAATTTTTTTAAAATTCAAATCTTTATTGGCACATTATGAATACACATCATCATCACATTCAACGTTGAGAGTTTGTACCAGAGTATGACGTGACTTGATTCTCATTTTTCCCCTTCCCACCTCCCTGCAACCCCTCATCCGCCATATACATAAGCTTTGTTTCCTTTTTTCTTCATTACTGTCACATTCTTTCCCCCCTCATTATTTACCGCTACACTCTCTTTCTTTTTAAATATTTTCTATTTCACAATATCAACTACACATACTACAACTCATTTGAATTTTACAAGCCAGTCCTGTGCAACTTGTCCTGTGACAGGATGAATGATAATTCTGACAATACTGTCAATGAACTGTTCTGTGGAGAAGGGAGGGAGCGATCCTTGTCAAGAGATCCCTGAAAAAATGAGAATCAAGTCATGTCATATTCTGGTACAAACTCTCAATGTTGAATGTGATTATGATGTGTATTCATAATGTACTAATAATTTTTTTTTTTTAAAGAGAGAGATCCCCTTGCCAAGATAACACTAGGAATTTCAGGGTTCATTTTAATAAGGGAACCTTGCTCACTGATTAATTTCTCATAAGATATTGAAGGTTAACTCAAAAGGTCAGAATGCATTTTAAAAATAAGATAATTCAATGGAAACAGGATCAATATTAGCAAAAAATACATAACATTTTCTCCCTGAAGGTCTATAGTTGAATAAAAATTCTCTTTACCCTTAGAGTAGGCAAGTGAGAAGTTATAAAGATTTTAAATAGTCCTCATTTCTCCTTGCCTTGTAGGAAATAAGGATACAAATGGAGTGGGTTCTGGGACTTGGCAGGGGCTGGAGAAGACAAGCCTCTGCTTCTTAACTATGGGTTTTTGGAACATAGAATGTATTGAGTAAATTCTTATTTCCATCACTGCAGTATAAAACTGTACTATAAAAAGAGCTCCACACTAATTTTGAACTTCTAAGATATTTTCTGATTTGCTTCATATAAGTATTACCTCTTACCAAGAGGATTGAATTTTTCATTCTGTCTCTGGTGCAAGCTTATCATTGGGAGGAACAAAACTATTTTTAGGGTGACAAAATTGAAGTGTATCTTTATTTTTACTTTTTTCTTCTCCAAATAAAGATTTCCTTTTTCATTATTTATGAAGATGTGTATAGATTCTCAGAGTGCAGATCAATTAATCTTGACAGATGTAACCTACATACTTATCAAGATACAGGCTATTTCTGTCACATCCGAAATTCCTTGAGTCCCTGTCAAGTAAATCTTCGCTGAGCCACCTACTCCCCATCCTCTGGACGTAAGTCACTTCAGTAACATTAATTTGTTCCTTTTTATTGCGGAGTAATGTCATGTTTGTTTATTTTCTTCTTCATGGTACTTGTGTTGTTTTCAACTTGGGGATTTTACAAGGTAAACATTGTTTTTTATCTTTTAAATTTATTTTTTATTAGTACACAATGGCAGTACATAATGTTTGCATTCTTTGTGGAGAGTGAGTACATATATACAACACATCTTAATTCTGCTTTCACCCCCTTCTCCTCTCTTCTGTTCCTCTTCCCTCCATTTCTTGACATCTTTCCCATTTAAGAAATATCTATTTCTCTATTTCTTATTATCTATCTTTTATTTCACCTTTTACTTATGTACTAGGTTTCTCATATAAGAACCATGCAATATTTAAACTTGTGTAGCTAATTTATTTCACTTAATATTATGGTCTCAAGGTGCATCCATGTATATACAAATGTCTAAGGTTCAGTTTTTATTATGGTAGAGAAGTTCAGTAATCTACTGTGTGTAAAGACCAGCTTTTCTTTCTCCATTTGTTGATTGATGGACATATATAGCATTTACAAGAGTTAGTGTTTTTTAAACAAATTTTCTATCAGTGCATGTTTGTGATACATAGTAATTTAGCTTTGGGGGACTTGGCACTCATGCACAACACGCCTTCATCACTTTTAGTCCCCCCATCCGTATCTTATTCCTCCCATCAGATCCTCTTCTCACCTCCAAAAATCTACCTATTTATTTTCTAACAAGTCTCCTTTATTTCATCCTTTAAATTATTCCTATTTTGGATTTCTTATATAAGAGAAACTGTGTGATAGGTAACTAACTGTGTCCATCCATTTTCCTACAAATAAGTAGCGGTTAACATACATGATTGAGCTGCAGTCCTCTGTGTAGATAGGCCCTGTATTTTTTTCTATTCATCTGCTGATGGGCATATAGGCTGTTTCCATAATTAAGGAATTGTATGTTGTGCTGCTATAAACATGTGTATGTATGTATCACTGTAATATTGACTTTAATTCTTCTGGGAAGGTAACTATGATAGGTGTAGCTGGGTCAAACAGAACTTCTATTTTTAATTTTTTTAGGCAAATCTGTATTGATTTACACAATGGTTGTAATAGTTTACACTCCCACCAACAACACAGAAATGTTCCTTCTCTATAAACTCACCATCATTTGTTATTTTTCTCCTCCTTAATGATAGCTATTCTTATTGAAGCAAGGTAGAATCTCAGTGTTATTTTGATCTGTATTTCTTTAATGAACAAATACACTGAATTTTCTTTTAAAATTATGACTTGCTTAAGTTAAGTGAACATCTTTTAGTTAAATCATTCATTTATTTACATTCTCTGAGTTCATTGAATGTTCTTTTTCTTTTTTTTAGGCAGAATCTCATACTGTAGTTCAGGCTGGTCCTGAACTTGGCCTTGAACTCAGAAATCCTCCTGCCTCTGCCTCTCAAGTGCTGAAATTACAGCCATGAGCCACCATGCCTGGCATTGTGGTATGTGGTACTTACTGACTGTTGGTGAGCAATGTGATTACTGGGAATCAAACTTGGGCCCTTGTGCTTGAAAGGCAGGTATCAGAACCACAGAGCTAAATCCCCAGCCCTATCATTGAATGTATTATGCATTTGAGTATTTGTTTCTTTTTTGATCCTTTCACACATTTTAATCATTTTATTTTTAGATCATTCACTACCAGGAGATCAGGTTTTGAGGGAGTTAGAGAGTTTTTGAAGGCATCATGTGTCTTGTTATATATTTTTTCTGATGTGTTTGTGTTGGATATTAGGGTAAATCTCTGTTATTACAGCTGAAATCTCTTTAGTTGGTGTTTGTGTAGTGATGTGACATGACTTTGGCCCTGATTAAGTTTTGGTGTTCATGTATCTGTTACTCCTATTAAATTTATTAGGATTAGTCCTAATCACTGTGCTGTAAGGAGAGACAAACTATCAGTCATATCAGTATCTATAGAACCACCAAAATATTAATCATGTAATTTAATATTTGTTTTAAAATTTCTTACTTTTCTCAATACTAAGGAAGACAAGGGCAAATGAAACACAAAAATAAAGGACTATGTTGTTATTTTCATGTGTGAAATGGAGAGGAGGAGAAGAGAGTTTTGAAAGGTTATTTTGAGGGTTAGAAAAGAAAAGGAGAAAGAAGGAAGAAACTTGCATGACTGAGGGTTCACGAGAGGAATGGATTCAATACAATGTATGTGCTACATAAGGATTTACAAGATAAGCTCATAACGGCCACCTGAAGGTAGGGATGGAAACATCCTCACACTAGAGACCCAGATGATCCAGCCAAATCTCTAAGTGCTGGCGCTCACTGCAGAGTCCAGTGTGAGTCTCCATTGGGAAGCTGAAGGATCTGCATTGGAAAAGAAAGAGTCTGTGTTGGGAGGCTGGAGACATATGTCTAAAGTAACAGCGAGATTTGAGTTCCTATAAGAAAGCAACACATGAGATTCTTTTCTTTTATTTGTATTCATTCAGGCTACAACCACATTATTTGGTTCCACCCAGACCCAGAGAGTGTCTTCCCTCTTCAGCAAGTCAGTCATCCATGCACACAGAACTCTGCTAAACTGATCTGCAAGGCGTTCTTATTCAATGAACTGTCATAGAAGTTAGGTGGAGATTGATAGAAGCTCTAAGAGGGTAGGAACCATATAATACACTGAGGGAAAGCTTGTCTTTGAATCCTCCATACTCAGATTTTTGATAAAGACTAATATCACGTGAAATATATTAATAAAATAAAGCAGTAATTCTTATTCACCATTTCACATATATAAACATTTATATTCTGAGAAAGAAAAGAAAGACAATAAAATGAAGAGAAAAATAAAAGTAAAATTTTTAAACATGTGCTGATAGCATTTATATCATGCAAAAGCAGGGGGAAAGCAGGAGGATTTGAAAGGGTGTAAGAGGGAAAATAAGAAAAAGGAGGGAATTATTGAACTGGAATGTGGCAGGAGGTATAGGTGAGGGATTGTGCCCACTATGTGATCAAACTAAGAAGCTATTTTAGCTAACCCCATGAAACACTCCTTGGAAGGGGAGAATCTAATATGTCCCAGTGAAGAGCTACAGAGATAAAAAGCGTTAATGCTTAGTCTTCCTTTTTTTTTTTTTTAATCTTTATTGGTACATTATATATACGCATCATGATTGCACTCCATAATGGGGATTTGTACCAGTATAAGACACAACTTAATTCTCATTTTTTCCCATAGACCTACTCACCCTACCACCCCCACAATATACATAAAATTTGTTTCTTTACTTTTTGTTACAATGTCATCATTTTCCGCCTTCTTCCTATTTTACATTGAGCATTTTTTATTTCACAATATATAGCATACAATTCTAGGCCTCATTTACATCTTTATTTTCTCATACCAGAGAAAAGATGTGATATATACCTATCTGTGACCTATTTATTTCACTTATGGAGATATCCTCAAGGTATGTCCATTTAAGTAGAAATGATTCAAACTTATCATTTTTTATGGCAGAATAATACTCCATTCTATAGAAGAACCACAGCTTTTTTATCCAGTCTCCAGTTGATGGACACTTGGGTTGTTTCCAAGATGTAGCAATCACAAACTGGGCTGCTATAAACATGGGTGCACATATGTCACTGTGATAAGAGTCTTTTAATTCTTGTGTGGATGTACCTAGCAGGACAATGGCCAGGTCAAATGGGACCTCCAATCCTAGCTGTTTGAGGAATCTCCAAACTGATCTCCACAGAGGTTGTATGAGTCTACAGTCCCACCAACAGTGGAGAAGGGTTTCTTCTTCTCCTCAGCCTCGCCAACATTTGCTGTTGGCTCAGTCTGAAATGGCAGCCATTCTATGTGGAGTGAGATAAAATCTCAGTGTTGTTTTCATCTGCATCTCTCGAATGACTAATGATGTTGAGCGTTTCTTCATATGCTTCTTAGCTGCTCTTATTTCTTCCTCTGAAAAATATCTGTTCATTTCAGATGCCCATTTTTGAATTGGATCATTAAAGTTGGGTGGGCTGATTTTTTTGAGCTCTTTATATATTCTAGACAGTAGCCCTTTGTCTGAGGAACAGCTGGTAAAGATTTTTTCCCACATTGCTGGTTGCCTATTGGCACTGTTGGTGGTTTCCTTTGCTGTGTAGAAGCTTTTTAAAAGAATGAGGTCCCATTTGTTGATTTCCTCAGCCAATTCCTGTGCTATAGAAGTTTTGTTCATGAAGGCTTTCCCTAAGCCAACGTCTTTGAGAGTTTTACCTAAACTGTTTTGCAGAAGGTTTAGAGTGTCTGTTTTAATATTTAGATCTCTTATCCACTTTGATTTTAGCTTGGTACACAGTGAAAGAGTTAAATGTAGTTTTAGTCTTTGGCAAGTTAAAGCCCAGTTTTTCTAGCACCATTTGTTAAAGAAGCTATCTTTCCTCCATTGAGGATTTTTGGCTCCTTTGTCAAAGATGAGGTGGCTCAGTGTATCTGGAGTAGTTTCTGGATCTTCTAGTCTACTCCATTGATCCTCAGGCCTGTTACTTTGCCAGTACCATGCAGTTTTTATCACAGTGGCTTTATAGAATAGTATCAGGTTCAGAGTTGTAATACCCTCCACCATGACTCTACTTAGAGTTGTTTTGGCTCTTCTAGGTCTTTTGTGGTTCCAGATGAAAGTTTGGTTTTTTTCTCTAGATCTATGAAATATACTGTTGGGATTTCAATCGGGATTGCATTGAATGTGTAGAGTAGTTTTGGGAGTATAGTCATTTTGACAATATTGGTTTTTCCTACCCAGGAGCAAGGTATGTCTTTCCAGTTTTTGATATCATCTTCTATCTCCTTTTTCAGAGTGCTATAGTTTTCAGAGTACAGGTCTTTCACATCCTTTCTTAGATTGATTCCTAGGTATTTTATTTTTTGGGGTGCTATTATGAAAGAGACTGACTCTCCAATTTCTGTCTCAGTGGGTCTACTGTTTGTGTATACGAAGGCTATTGATTTTTGAACGTTGACCTTGTAACCAGCTATGCAGCTAAAATTGGCGATTAGGTCCAGCAATTTTTTAATTGAGTTTTTAGGATCCTCTAGTTAGAGTATCAAGTCATCAGCAAATAATGACAATTTAACTTCTTCTTTTCCAATATTTATTCCTTTCATTTCTTTCTCTTGTCTAATTGCTATGGCTAATATTTCCAGAACTATATTGAACAGAAGTGGTGAGAGAGGACATCTTGTTCCTGATATTAGTGTGAAAGGTTTCAATTTTTGACCATTTAGTATGATACTGGATGAAGGTTTCTCGTAGACAGCTTTTATTAGTTTGAGATACAGACCATCTATTCTGATCTTCTGTAGGGTTTTGAACATAAATGGGTATTGTATTTTGTCAAACACCTTTTCTGCATCAATTGAGATGACCATATGCTTTTTTTCCTTAAGCTTGTTAATATAGTGTATAACATTGATTGATTTACGTGTGTTGAACCATCCTTGCATCCCTGGGATGAATCCAACTTGGTCAGGGTGTATAATCTTTTTGATAATTCTCTGTATTCTGTTTGCCAGGATCTTATTGAGGATTTTTTCATCGATGTTCATTAAAGATATTGGCCTGTAGTTCTACTTTTTGGTTGGGTCTTTCTCTGCTTTTGGAATCAGGGTAATGGTTGCTTCCAGGAATGAGTTTGGGAGTACTGCTTCCTTTTCAACTTCATTGAAGACTTTCAGAAGTAGAGGCACTAACTCTTCTTTAAAAGTTTTATAGAATTCAGCAGTAAAACCATCAGGTCCAGGGCTTTTCTTTGTTGGCAAGTTTTGAATTACATTTTCAATTTCATAGATTGTTATTGGGGCATTTAACATTTCTATATCTTCTTTATTCAGCTTTGGGAGTTCATATGTGTCTAGAAATCTATATATTTCTTCTACATTTTCCATTTTATTGAAGTATAAATTTTCAAAGTAGGTGTTTATTATCCTCTGCACTTCCTCTGGGTTGGTAGTAATTTCTCCGTTCTCATTCCTAATAGCATAGATATGAGCCTTTTCCTTCCTTTGTTTAATGAGGTTGGCTAAGGGTCTATCGATTTTATTTATCCTCTTAAAGAACCAACTTTTCAATTCATTGATTTTTTTTGAACCATTCTCTTGGTTTCTATTGCATTAATTTCTGCCCTGATCCTTATAATTTCTTGCCGAGTGCGAGCTTTTGGTTTGTTTTAATCCTCTCTTTCTAGTCGCTTGAGGTTCAGCATTAAATTGTTTATTTGAGCTTGCTCCATTTTCTGGATGTAAGCTTTCTCTGCTATGAATTTTCCTCGTAGAACTGCTTTCATTGTGTCCCATAGATTTCAATATGTTGTACTGGGGTCATCGTTTAGTTGTAAGAACTGCTCAATTTCTTCTGTAATTTCTTCTGTGACGCATTGGTTGGTCAACAGAGTGTTGTTCAGTTTCCATTTGTTTGTGAAGATCCTGGGCTTTCCTTTGCTATTCAGTTCCAATTTCAGGGCACTATGGTCTGACAGTATACAAGGGATAACTTCAGTCCCTTTATATTTGCTTAAACCTGTTCTATGAATGAAAACATGATCTATTTTGGAGAATGATCCATGAGCAGCTGAGAAGAATGTAAATTCTGACTTTGTGGGGTGAAACACTCTGTAGGCATCTATTAAGTCCATTTGCTGAAGAGTCTGGTTGAGCTCAAGGATTTCCTTAGTGACTTTTTGTCCAGTCAATCTGTCTCTTTGTAGCAGTGGTGTATTGAGGTTCCCTACTATGATTGTATTGGAGTTTATCTGGTTTTTCAAGTCCGTTAATGTTTGTTTTATATAGTTGGGTGTATTAGAATTTGGAGCATAGATATTTAAGATTGTGATTTCTGTCTCTTGGATTTTTCCCTGAACTAGAAGATAGTGTCCATCTGTATCTCTCTTTATCAGTTTTGGCTTGAAGTCTATTCTGTCTGCAAATAAAATCACCACCCCAGCTTTCTTGCTGTTTTCTTTAGCATGGAGTATTGTTTTCCACCCCTTTACTTTTAGGCCATGGATTTCTTTCTGAATTAGGTGTGTTTCTTGTATGCAGCAGATTGTAGGATCTTGCTTTTTGATCCACTCTGCCAGTCTGTATCTCTTAGTTGGCACGTTGAGTCCATTGACATTAATGGTTATGACTGATAGGTAAATTTAGTGCTGCCATATTTTCCTGTTCTTGGCTGTGTTATTCTACTTTTGCTCTTTTCCCATCAGTTTCTTGAATGGTCCCATGGGTTGACTCGGTTAGGTCTTATGGATTTGTAACTTTCCTTATTTTTCTCCAAGATGTTCTTTAAAATGTTTTGGAGCACAGGTATTTATGAAGTTTTCAGGTGTC
>PVIR01008378.1:24450-57038 GCA_004026965.1 Petromus typicus
ATCAATTTTGAAGGATAGTTTGGCAGGATACATCAGTCTGGGTTGGAAGTTGTTTTCCTTTAGGGCTTGGAAGACTTCACTCCAGGCTCTTCTTGCATTGAGTGTTTGAGTTGAGAAGTCCGCTGTGATCCTGACGGGCTTCCCTTGGAATGTAACTGTTTTCTTTTCTCTGGCTGCTTTCAGTATTTCATTCTTTTTTGGATATCTGGGACTTTTATGATAATATGTTTAGGTGTAGATTTTTTCATGTCACGGGGATGTGGCATTCTGTATGCTTCATATATTTGTATGTCCAAATCTTTACCTTTTTCTGTGAAGTTTTCTGCCATTATCTGTGTGAATAGCTTTTTGATGTCTTTAGCATTGTCTCCTGCTTCCTCAGTGACTCCAATCAATCTTATGTTATTGTTCTTTGAATCATCTAGGAGCTGTTGAATTGACTTTTCATTATCACTTGCTTTTTTCCATAGATTACGCATTTCCAGTTCATTGGTTGAAACCCTGTCTTCTAGGTCTGAAATTCGGTCTTCTGCCAAATTCATTCTATTGTGCAAACTTTCATTTTCTTTCTTAATTTCCTGGGCTTCTGCTTGTAGGTGTTTAAAAGGTTCCATTGCTTTTGTTCTCTCGGATTCTATCAACTCCATGATCTCCTCTTTAGCTTTATTAATCATCATGTTGACAGTGTCCAATATCTCTGCTTTCATCTCAGAGATCAATTCTGATTTCCATTTTACTAGATCTGCTTTGGTTACCATTTGCGACGACCCTCTAGACTGGCCTTCAAACTTCTCTATTTCCTTTCCCCCTGTGTTACCCTGGGGTGAGGATCTTTGTATCTGAGACTTTGAGTGTTTCCTCATCTCTAAGTTTTTGTCCTTGCTGTTGTTTTTGGCTTTGTACCTGCCCTGTTTTCTGGCGATGTTTATTGCAAGTCTCTTTCCTCCTAATAGTTAGGAGCCTTAAAATATCAGTGTCTCTTGGGTTGTTCTTTACAGTCTGTGTTGAGACCTAAAGAAAAGCCCCTAGTTCTGGCACACCATATGAAGCACTCAATCAATACAGTCAGAACACCTTCTCCCATCTGCTTTAGAGGGAGGAAGACTCTGGCTACTTCCCTACTATAATGACACTGCCTAAGGTTCCAATGGGCCTGCCTGCTCACCAATACAGAGTCTCTGGGCTCTGATTTGCAGTCGACCTGGAGGCCAGTAGGCTGTAGGCCCTGTGTAGCTGCAATGGTACTGGCTGATGTTCCAAAAGGCCCACTTACTCACCAATAGAAAGTCACTGGATGTGCTTCTGCAGTTCAGGTGGTGAAAGTCCGACTCTGACTTGCTAATCTCAGTCCCGGGTGCTTTTCCGGCGTGGGCCTGGAGGCTAGCAGCTCCAACTGCAGCACATATTCGATGGTGCAGACACCTTTTCCAAAGTCACCTGCTGCTAAACGCAGTCCCTGGGTGTTCTTCCGGCGTGGGCCTGGAGGTCAGTAAGCTCCAACCTTGGCTTGGATTCAGTGGTGAAATCTTCCGTTCCAACGCAGCCCGCTGCTAAACTCAGTCCCTGGGCAGTCTTCCGGCGTGGGCCTG
Source organism: Petromus typicus (assembly GCA_004026965.1). Lineage (NCBI taxonomy): Eukaryota > Metazoa > Chordata > Mammalia > Rodentia > Petromuridae > Petromus > Petromus typicus. Next base: position 26,040 of record PVIR01008378.1, read on the forward strand.
GTGGCCAGTAAGCTCCAAACCCGGCACCGATTCAGTGGTGCAATCACTGGTTCCAAAGACACCCGCTGCTAACCTCAGTCTCTGGGCGCTCTTCCGGCATGGGCCTGGAGGCCAGTAAGCTCCAACCCCGGTGCAGATTCAGTGGAGCAATTGCTGGTTCCAAAGCCGCCCACTGCTAAAGTCAGTTCCTGGGTGCTCTTTCGGCGTCGGCATGGAGGCTAGTAAGCTCCAAACCCAGCGAGGATACCTAGTCTTCTATTCTTAATAGCACAACTCTTGGCCCTAGTTCTCACTATACATTACCATAATAAAGAAAGGAAAAGGAGAAGGCCGGGGATTCAGCTCAGTGGTTCTGGTGCCTGCCTTGCAAGCATAAGGTTCTAAGTTTGATGCCCCATAACCACATACAACAATGCTAGGCGTGGAGACTTATACTCACCAGTAGTCAGGACTGCATACCACAATGCTGGGCGTGTTGGCTCATGCCTGTAATCCCAGTACTGAGGAGACAGAGGCAGGAAGATTGCTGTGAGTACCAAGCTCACTTAGGCTACATACTGAGCTCAGAACCAGCCTAAAGTACAAAGCAAGACCCTGTCTCAAAAAGAAAGAAAGAAAAAAAGAATAAAAATATATTATGTTCATAGTATTTGAGTAACATAAAAGTAAGAGTAGGAGAAGGAGTTTAAAATGATATGAGGAAGAGAGAAGTAAGTGGAAAGGAAGAAAGGAGTTTAAATGGAATGTTGCAGAGGGTACCAAAAGATCAATATCAATTTATGATGAAGTCGAATAGCTAATTTAGTTGTCCTTATGTAATGACCTGTGAGATGGGGAAACCTAGTGTTGTTTAATAAATGGAATTGCTCAGATTCCCATTTTATTAGTGTACTGTCACCTCTCACAGCTGTTTCAAAAAGTAATACTAGGTGAAAGGAAAACACACACACACACATATACATACACACACATTAAACATTCTATTTTATTGACACTAGAATTCAACTAGGGTATGCTTCCCCTCCAGTTCAAAAATTGAGAGGCACTGCTTTGTAGCACTTGAAGGGACTCAAGGGAATTTGAGACCACAGTCCTCTATGCTTATGACTTGGAGGTTATGTGTGTCAACCAATGCTAGGTTGATTCCTCTCTGAGCACTGTTTACCAGGAAGTCAAGGGTCTAATGCACTACTAGGACTGCTTCTCATTCCCGTCCAGAGGCAAAGCTCTGTTAGGTTTCAGCAGCTCTCTTGTGGTCATGGCTGCACCATGTGGAACCTTCTGACCACACTATACCCCCATGGACTTCTTCTTGTATCAGTCTTTCTGTCCATGGCACATAGAGTCTCCTTTCAGCCTGTGCATTCAGTGGTGTTCGAATCAGTCCTTCTGCATGGAATTCAATAGTGTTTGAAGATAAAAGGCTGCTCACACAGGCACAGATCTGAGAAGCTTTTGGTGGGAGATAGCAGTACCTCATACCTGCATAGGGCATCACATTTAGTGACATTCAGAGGGCAGCTGGTGGCAGGCAGTTTCCCAACATTTGAGGGATGTTGGAGTCATTTCTGTTCTGATAGTGCTGCTGTGTCTTTTGTTCACATACATGTCCCCCTGTGTGACTCTAAACATTGCTGTTATTGGAATTCTAATGGCTTTTGCTGTAAGTTGTCTTCCTGTGTTGGGTTTTTGATCACTCCTGATTTCCAAGTGCACCTTGGTCTTTCAAGGGTCTCTTGAACATGGCTTCATCCAGGTCACAGGAATGAACAACTTTGAATAAATCTTCTACTGATATTAACTTTTATTTCTGTTATATAATTGAATAGAAGAAAGAAAACTAGATCAGGTAGATGAGTCTAAGTCAGGACAGAGTGAAGTTTTGTAAGAAATTATCAAACAGGGGCTGGGGATTTAGCTCAGCGGTTCCGGCGCCTGTCTTGCAAGCGCAAGGACCTGGGTTTGATCTTCAGTCACCACATACAATACTGGGCGTGGAGACTCATGCCCAGCAGCAACCAGTACCATGTACCACAGTGCCAGGCTCGGTGGCTCACGCCTGTAATTCCAGCACTCAGGAGGCAGAGGCAGGAGGATTGCTGTGATGTGAGTTTGAGGCTGAGCTCAGGGTCAGCCTGAACTACAAAGTGGGACCCTGTCTCAAAAAACCTGAAAAAAAAATTATCAGATTTCCAAGGAAATTCACCTATTTTGAATCACTGTCAGCAAAGCATGAGAGTTACAATTGTTCTATATCATCATCAACACTTGGTATTCTTGATATTTTAATTTTATGCCATTGTACATGCTATCTCATTTGCATATTCCTTATAAATAATAATCATGAGCACTTCTGCATGTGCTTTTGCCACCTGTTGTGAAGTATCCAATTTTTTTTTATCCTTTTAAGTGTTTGGGTGTTTTTTCTTTTCTTTTTAAAGTTTGAAATACTTCACAGAGTCTAACTACAAGTTTTCAGTCAAATACAAACAGTGCACATATTTCTTCCTAGAATGTAACTTGGCTGTTCATTTTCTGGTAAGAAGATTTAAATTTTACCTTTTACTCTTTGAATTTACTGAAATTGACTGACTTCTTTGATAGTCAATCTCTGTAATAATAGATGTAATAAAGAAGACTTCAAACTAAGAGATCTTACAAATGCAATTAGATAGTAATAATGCTGTTTCATCCTTTGCTTCTAGATGACTCAATGGCCAGGCATATGCTCAGGCTTTTCGGTTACTAGAACTGGTATGCTCTGTCTTTTGCTTGAGGCTGGTTTGAATTGAGTTTTCTCTACCACTGACATAATACAGGAAGCATTATCTGTGACAAACGATTAGTAAAATGCTATGTTGTCAGGGCATCTAGAACACATTTTTTGATGGGTGATGTCAAGTGGGAGTGGGGGTGGCAGTAAAGTGGGAGAAAATAAATATTTTAAGCTTCCATCATTTATTGGCTCTGTTTCCTTCTACTTTTTGTAGTACTTATTCTCTCAATACTGTGAGACTAAGTTTTAGAAATTTTGTCAAGTTTATTTCTTCTAAAAATTGAATAAGAGTTTATTAACTCATGTCACAGGCACGGGACCTACAATTCAAGAGGACTTTTGTGGTACTCTAGGGAGCATAACTGGCAAGTAGTAGTGTCAAGATTTATATGTGTCTTACTCCAAACATAAGGTACTTGTTGCCATTTAAATTCTTGAATAATTTTTCTACAAATTGTGAACAGTAAAACATATCATCTAGCATTATGCATAGTAGCCTTAATATAAGGCTAAACTCTCTGAGTACTTTGTAAGACTCAGACTCCTATGCTATGTTCACAATTAATTAGGGAAACATGAGTGAAGTGATTAACAGGAATGTTTTCATTTCATTCATTCATATTTGAATTCCAGGACAATGACTTCACAGGTCATGTTAATGTAAATTTATACTCCCTGGCATCGCTTCACTCATATCTCATTTTCACTCCCAGCTCTGAACTCCCTTAGCCTATTCATGTAAATACAAAAACTTAATAAGCTAAACACATACATGAATTTCATGGCCCCTACTTCTCAATCAAGGCATAAGGGGTGGGGCAGAATGAAAAGAGAATGGGAATTAGCACCCTTACAAATAGAAAAGCAGGGGAGTTTAGAGGAACAGACAAAATGTAAAAGTTGGGTGGCTGAAAGAAATGCCTTGGGAACAAAATGTGGTAGAAGAGTTTTTGTTCTCTATTGTAGCTATACAATAAACTCACTTAATGGATCTTTTAAAGATTACCCATTATCCAGCTCTTACCCTGGATCAATAAAATCACATTTTCTGGGTTGCAGTAACATTTTTTAAAAATGTTCTACAGGTGAATTCAATTTGCAGCCAGGATTAAATTACCTTGGATAAAATAGGAAAAAAGTTACATTTTTCTATGTAACTGTAGACATTTTCTTGTGTTTCAATTATTAATCTCTTAATGAAAAACTTACTAATTTCTGCCTTTTCGCTCTCTTGTCCACTCAGTTATTTGAGTTATTCATCTACTCACCTACTCACTTGGCCATCCATTTATTTGCTTTTTCACTTACTTAGCTTGCAGACATTGCTCTTTTAATTACATACCTATTTACTGACTGTTTGGACTTATGACCTGGCGCTCAGGTTTATAACCATCTCTGGTTTTGTTTTCAGTACAGTTCTGTACATCTTGTTTATAGAACCTCCATGTCTTTTTGTTTTGTTACAGTATACATTGTTTATACAGTACTCTATCTTTTCTGTTTGCACTGTACATAACTGTAGTGTGGTTTTATGTGCTGTCATACATTAAAACATTGCATATGAGTTATGCAAATGAAAGGAAAGTCATAAAGTTGGAGACTCCTTTGATCCTTTCTTTGTTCTGAATATTGTGATACATGTATTATGTACAATTCATTTAGTGATCAATTCATTTAACCTAACCACAGGAAACTTAGTCATTAGACAAGGAAGGCTTGAACACAAGTACCCAAGCTCTGTGTTTCTAGGAAAACAATTGTGACACCAGCAGAACAGGTCATTGCCTCATCACTTCCTGGCTTAACTTCTCAGACTGTTTACTAATAAACATTCCTTCTTTGTCTTGTTAAATGTGTAATGAAAAACATTGGCCTATGGGCTAATTCTGAAGTTATGGAAACTTTTGCTTTAATGGCATTTATGTGAAGCAGTAATATCTCTGAATCTTTAGTACATTTTAAGATAGTGAAAATTTAAAATTTAAATTTGCTGAAGTGAGGTATTTACTGAGGGAAATAAATAAAGGATACTGTTTACCTCTTTGTTTCCTACACAAAATAAGTTTATTTTTAATATTGTGCTCCCATTTTAAGATATATTGCTGCCTTTTAAAAGTTTAATTTAAAATTCAGTTGGAAGATCCAAAACATGATTTACAAGTAGCTTTCACTTCATTCTTAGGCCTTTATTTATTTGCAAATAATTTCTAATTCCCATATCCATATGTACATTTTTAAATATCACCAGTTAAATATGTCCCCACCTCCCACTCTTCAAGTTGAGCCGATAAATTTGAGCTGATAAACCTATGTTTTAGTGGCTGCTTATTTATTTGTACTGATGCACCAGGCTTGATACAGCTCATGTTACAAGAGAGTACAATTGCTGCTTTGAATGAGAATAGGATGTAAGAACTACATGTTCTGGACAACAATACCAGATTGATCCTTTCCACTATATCCCAAGGTTGTTATACAAATTTTTTTCCCTACTTAACAGTGCACATTTTAAAGTTGTATTTGTGTTTGTTTTAAAAGGGATTTGTCGGACTTCTTCCCAGATCAACATTGTTCAAAATGTGCCAATTTTGTACATTCTTGAATTTCTCTGACTTCCTGGTTTGTGTGAAGTTTCTGTGAGTGAATATTTCCAAGTTGCTAGAAATGACCATCGGAGCTACTGTGTTTTTGACAACATAAGTTCTTTAGAATTCTTTCAGTTTACCTTGCCTCTAAGAAACCCATATTTTTAAAAATGTATTTGTCGTTATTTTCAGTGTGATCATAATATAAGCACAAGTGAATTTTTTCAAATGGCATAAAGGAGTATGAAAATAGATCACCTTTGTTTATCCACTGCCAATCTCACTTCATAAAAGAAAGCTGATGTTATTCTGAAGTACCTGTTACAGAAATTTTATACACATATAATTTTGTAGTTTAGGTCATCCAAAAAATGAGAAAGTGAGAATTTATTAACAATGTTCACCTCCAGTTAGTGAAAAGTTTATCCAATAAACTGTAACTTTTCCAAACATCCAAGTTGAACATAGTCCTTGGATATTGCACAACCTTCTAGGGAATTTTTTGGGCTGATTATAAGAGATGCCTGCCAGGGATATGAAGTAAGATCTTGTTAAATTAAAACTTCTCTTAGAAACTATTTGCTTTCTTTCTTGAGCAGAGATCCTGGCAAAAGAGAAGGTGAGGTTGAGAGTTTGAAGTGCTACTAGACAAATGTTTAATTTATTTTGTGTATTTGAGTGTGTGTGTGTGTGTGTGTGTGTGTGTGTTAGAGAGAGAAAGAGAGAGGCATTAGGAGTCTTTATACGTGAAAGGTAGTTCAATTGAACACTTTGAGCTATTCTCAAAGCCAATGAAGACTATTAACAACTTTTACTGATTGATTATACACCACATTCTCTCTATGTAAATAATTTTTTGATAAATTACTAATACCTGAACTGAAAGGATAATCTTGAAACAAAATAAAATTTAGGTGGTTTTTCAGAATTTATAATTTATTTCCCTTTAAAATATGAATTCTTTAGATTCTTCTACTGTGAATTATACATGTCATGTAACTTGTCATGTTATTCAGTGTAAATAGTCTGTGTGAGATAAAGTGTTTACTCATTTTCTGAATTCTTCTTTAACTTTTTTCTCTTATATATAGTTCTCATTTCTCATTGTTCCTCAGGTTTGGACCCTTTCTCTAAGCAATTAAGCTTGCTTGTGGATAGCAACTATATGAGATATGTGGCTAGGAATAATAATTTGTGATTGACCCAAGTCAGGTTTATGTGAGATATTGTACTTTCAAACATTTTGAGACACAGACTGTTTTGAGATTTTCATTTTACTAAAAATCAATGGGAACATTAAAAATTAGCAACTCCACCAGTACCACAGTCATCCCTTTTTATTCGAGCCACTTTCTCCATACCCATTTTTATTTGATTTTTAAAAAATGAGTTATTTCCTTAACTAATGATTACAATTAATAATATTTCTGCCAAAGCAATAGCATCAATATAGAAAGGTAAGGAAAAAAATTTACCTGAAATCCAACTCAGAATTTGTCAAACATATTTAAGAACTCACAAGAATTCTATCCTATTGTCCTATCTTACTAAGTCCAGTGAATTTCAGCTGCTTCTGAGAGTTTTATATGTTAATAAGATTTCAGAATACTTTTTGGACATTAAAAATAATTAAGAGATAATTAAGACAACCTAATAATTGCTATCTTTAATTTTTAAAGAGGAAAACTTCTCAGTTCCACTGTGAGAGCCATTGGGGTGGAAAAGAATACAACCTATTTGGAAAGTCATTTGTTAATATCAAGAAGACTCAAAAATCTCTGTCCTCTTGGACTGATTGTATTTTTGAGATTCTTGCTTAAGGAAATAGTAAAAGAGCTTAATTAAAATACATACAAACATCATTTATGTATAAAGGTATTCATAATGACTAACCATTCCAAAGCACTTAGCTGCTATATTTTAAATGTATATTTATTATATATCCATTGCTAATCTCATTCTGAAATATTTGCCATTATTTCCTGTATTCTACTGATTACAAAAAGGGCTACAAACAGTGAACCTAATTAATTCATGGCTCTACACCTAAATATTGATGAAATGAAGGCTAAAACTTTCATAGTTGGGAATTTAGAAACCATACTCTCTTTTTTAATAATTTTAAAAGTTGTAAAACTATTAGAAATATGTGTTTGTTTTTATTTCAGAAGTTATAAGAAAATATTATAAATCTATGGCATTTAAAACAGTATTTTGATATAGGTATGCATGGGCTAGTGAGTAGATTAACCTGTTTAATATATATATTACTTCCTGTATTTTTGTGATGAGATCATTTGAAATGTCGTAGCAATTTTGCGTTTTCAATATATTTTTATTAATCAAAGCTATCACATATATAATAGATATTTTGAACTTATTTAAAGTTCAATGTGAAACTCTGTACTTTTGACCATCTCCGAATTCTTCCCATTCCTTTCACTTTCTAAGCCAACCTTTTTAGATTCTACATATAAATGAGATCATTGAGCATTATTTCTCTGTGGCTTGGCTTATTTCACTCAAAATAATGTCTCCTAAGTTAATCCACTTGTGACAAATGACAGCATGGCCTTCTTTGTTTGGTATAGGTTGTACTGTATTGTGTATATTCACTGTATTTTTTTTGTTATTCTTTCCCTGATGGATACCTATAATGAAATGTTTTGTTTATTGTGAATAATACTAGAATGAATGTGGGAATATAGGTTTCGCATCTATATGCTGAATTTATTTCCTTTACACATGTACACAGTGGTAGCACTGATGTCATAAGATCAGTTAAAATATATCATGTGTTTGATGTTCAAGATTTCTCCATGCTCTTTGTCATAATGGCTGTACTAATTTACATGTCCATCAATAGTACACAGGATTTTCTTTCCATATGTTTTCCAATACTTGTGATTTTCCATCTCAGTTTTATACTAACCATTTTATGTCATGGATTCCTATCTTATTATGCTTTTTAAATTTACATCTCCTTGATTATTAATCCAAAAGATAATAAATGGTTTGACAACATTCTTTAGGAGTGGACTAGAAAGGATTCTGAATCTGTTGCTTGCTTAGAAAAATATGGTCATTTTCACCATATTAATATTTTCAGTGCCTGTGAACATGAAATATTTTCCACTAGTTCATGTCTTAATCTCCACCAATGTTTACAGACTTCAATATACAGATATATCACCTCTGCTATGATTTGTGGCTAGATGTCTCTTCAAAGCCTCATGTGCTCATAGGTAGGACTTATCAGAAATGGCTGGATCTATGGTGTGTAATACTGGATTAAGGGCATGTGATATCTAAATTAGTTTTGTATAGTTCTGGTTGTGAATAATGGAAAGCCCACCTGAGGTTTTGGTGACAACACCTAGCAGGCTTGTAGTCTGTACAAGAACAAATGGAAAGGGAGGCTTGTTACTGCTGCTCCTTCTGCTATTGTTGCTGTTTGCTGCTTTGCTGCCTTCTTCCTGCCAGGCCATGGACCATTTTTCTTTTATCATACCCCTCTGCCACACCACCCTGCCTTGGACCCAGTCAACTATGGTTTGAAGCCTCTACAAAAATTGAACTGAAATAAACCTTTCCTTCTTTAATTTGTGGTGTGGGATATTTTGTCTCAGAAACAAAAAACAATTTAGGACTAATGTTTTAAATTTTCTTCAGATAGAAAACAACTGATTTTTGTGTGATTCTTTTGAATCCTGTGATTTTACTAAATTTGCACATTTGTTTTTGTTTTTGAGTAGTTATGTATGTTTTCTACATATAGGGTATCTGCAAACAGATAATATTACATGCCTTTTTATCTTTTTCTTACTAATAGCAATAGGTAATTAGTAATTATAGTAATTATTTATAGTAATCCTAAACTAAAATAGTTACAGTGGACATTCTTGTCTTACTTGTGATCTCAGAGGATTGGCCTGCTGTTTTTTTTCCTAAGTTTTCATAATTGAAAATTATCACTGTGGAACATTCTTTCCATGCTTAATGTATTGAGAATTTTCACAATGGGAGATACAGTTTTTAAAATGTTTCTTTTTGTATATATTGAAATAATTTCATAATTTTTATTATTGATTCCATTAATGTGATGGCATATATTAATTGACTGACATAAACGAACCATCCTTGCACTCTAGGGAGAACATCTACTTTGTGGTATATTATCCTTTTAATGTGATGAATTCATTTTGCTAGCATTTTATGGAGTATCTTTTTCATCTGTGATTATCAGAATTATTGGCTTGTAATTTTCTTGTTTTGGAATGTCTAATACTTTTTTATGAAATATGTTTTCTTATCTTCAAATTTTTGGAAAGGCTTGAAAAGGATTTGTAATAATTCTGTAAATGTTTAATAATATTCAGTAATGTGGTCATATGGCTCTGGTCTTTTCTTTCTGAGGAATTCTTTGAGTATTATAGTCCTTTTACTATCTATGTATGTCTGTTCAGATTCTCCGTTTTTCATGATTCTTTTAATAGTTTGTGTGGTTCTAGGAATTTATCAGTTTTGTCTGCTCAGTTCTTTCGTGTGTAAATGCTCATTACAGTCATACTTTTTTGTTTGTGAGATTTATGTCTTCTGCTTTGCATATAATTTTAATTTCTCCTTAGTTCTTGGTTTACCTATATACATGCTTGTCAATTTCTTTTATATATTTTAAAAAATGTTTTAGTTTCTCTGATCATTTCTATTTTTTAAATTATTTTATTTGTTTAAAGTATAATTTTTTATCATTTTTCCTCTGTTTCTTCTCAGTTTAGTTTGTTATTCTTTCTTCAGTTCTTTAAAGTGTACAATTGAGTTTTACTTAAGATCTTCCTTTTTGTTAAATGCAAATCATTTGTGACTATGAACATCCTCTTGAGAACTACCCTTTTTGTTTCTGGAATTTTCCATTTACTGTTTTCCTTTTGTTTTTAATTAAGTTTATTGGTACATTTAAGGTGTACATTCTGATCACGTTCAACAGCAAGAATTTGTATCTGTACATGATGTATTTTGATTCTCATTTTCCCCATCCCCCTGCTCTCCCCACAACCCCCGTCCTCCCTATGTATATATAACTTTTGTTCCCATTTTTTTTTTTTTTTTAGGTTTTTTGAGACATGGTTTCGCTTTGTGGTTCAGGCTGGCCCTGAGCTCAGCCTCAAAGTCACATCACAGCAATCCTCCTGCCTCTGCCTCCCGAGTGCTGGGATTACAGGCGTGAGCCACCACGCCCGGCACTGTGGTATGTGGTACTGGTTGCTGCTGGGCCTGAGTCTCCATGCCCAGTATGGTATGTGGTTTCCGGGGAATCGAACCGGGGCCCTTGCGCTTGCAAGACAGGCGCCGGAACCACTGAGCTAACTCCCCGGCCCTGTTCCCATTTTTTATCATCAAATTTTTTCTTTCTTTTATTTACTTTCTCCTGTACCCTTTTACACTTTTCCCTTTGAACATTTTCTTCCTGTTTCATGAGAACTATCCTTTTTGTATCTGATTTTTTTTTAGCATATTGTAATTCCATTTTCATTTGTCTCAAGTTATTTCTGATTTCTCTTTTGATTATTCTCTAGTTCACTTCTTCTCCAGTAGATTATTTCATTTTTGTATGCTTTTTATGTTGTTCAACTCTTATTTCCTAAGCAGTTTTCTCTTCTTGATTTATAGCTTTATAGTATTGGATTCAAAAAGATCTGACGTAATTTAAATCTTCCTAAATTTATTTAAAATCATATTGCAGCCTAACATTTCATCTAGAGAATGTGTTATGTTAGCTTGAGAAGATTGTGTATTCTGCTGTAGTTGTATGGAATGTTCCATATGTCTGTTAAATCCACTTTGCTTAAAATATAAATCTACCCAATGTCTCCATATTGATTTTCTCTCAGAATGATCTATTTACATTAAAAAAAAATCATGTATCACAAATCCTATTTTTAAAACTAAGTGTTGAAAATCTGTATTTTATTCAGTACTGTTCTGTAAGTGAAAAACAGAATTGTTGCATGAGCAGAGACACAGGAGGGTATTTTGATAACATGGAGGGAATAAAAAACTCCACAACATTCAAAAAATAATATTGTCACTATCGAGCATTACAATAAAATATTGTAAGAATTCCTAGCCTGGAAAATGTCAAAGTTCAAATTTCAAAAGTTGTATATTTTTATATCACTGTAAATTTGAAAAAATGTTCTATTTTTTGGGCCATACATAAAACTACTTTATCAGCAAATTTACAATGTTTTATGCTTTCATGTTAACAATTATTATCTTTTAATTTTTACCTTATAAAATACTTTTTGGAACGGCTCACAAAGAAGGTCTCAATGCAGCATCCTCAAGCCAGCTGTCTGCATATTCTCACATACATACACGCTGTTGGTTAGGAGACACGAGGGCTGCTTGTTCAGTTCTAACATAAGTTATTGTAAAATGTTGCCTTTCTGTTCCTAGCTGGCCCCAGACCATGAGCTTTGTCAGCCACGTTGGTACCCTGAGTAAAGGAAAAAAGAAAAGGAAAAAAGAAAATCCTTCAATGATGTGTTATGTTATTGGGGATCAGACATCCACTAGGTTTTCACTTTCTAAAATCGGATAAACTACCATGCAGAATTCTCTCTTGGCACTGAGATGTTCGACCTGAAGAGAAGGTAAAGTGGGACGTGAAACTTTCTCAATCTCTTCAATGCATCTAGTTTTGGATTTGTAGAAATTTAATTAATTAATTAATTTATGCTCTAGTGTGGTTCAGATTGCCCAGGCTTCCATAAAAGTATTTTGTGAGGATAAGAATTTAAAATAGTCTGTTTTTTCATCTTACTGACAAGAAAAGCATCATTTGTAGTTAATCTTTTTACTTCCCACATCAGATTGTATTTTGATACTTAGCACATGACAAATATTTATTAAGGCTTTTGTGGTTCAACTCTTATTTCCTAAGTAAGAACTTTTTCCATTTTTTAATAGCCATAAAATAATATATCTGCACTTTAGAATTATTAACTAATATTAACTCTAAAGCTTTCCTATGTTTAGTGTGTTTAAAGCTTTAACAGGTGTTAGCCCATTTCTCCGAATTCAGTTTACTTTTTTGGTGAGGTGTCATAGGAGAGAACACTGGTTCTGGCGCTTGGATCAGTGAACAGCAGTATCACCCCTGTCAGGGATGGTAGGAAAGCAAATACTTGGTTCTAGACAAGTCTACTGAGTAACAAGGTTGGTCTAAGTTTGTAAATCTGTATCTCAACGAGGTCTGCATATGACTTTTATGTCCACTAAAGTTTGAAAAATCATTAAAGCAAAAGGAGGAACAAATTTTGGTGAGAAAACCTGAGTTTTACTTCCTGTCTCCAATTGGCCTGTCATTTGTGGAAATTATTTTACCTCTTCACATATCCATTTAACAGTTAAGATAATAACACTTCTTTCATGTATTTTCCATAAAGATTATGTAAAATCACACTTTTAAGAACTCAATACATAACAGGCATCAAGAAATGCTCATCATTATCACAGGAAAGTTCATTATGACAGATCTGGTTTCTAGCCTTTCACAAATACCAACTATAACTAAAATGCCATGTATCTCACAGGACTACTCAGTAGGAAATATTCAACTCCAGGTCAAGATTCAGAAGTAATAGTTATTATAGCTTTCTTATTTGAATAAAGTCTCTGGTACATTTATCTCTGCAACTGGAGAAGCTGTTAAATCTGTTTGCTAAGTATTAAGCAAGCAAATTCTTCCTCTTCATAGCATATCAGTGATTAGTTTCTGCTAGATTTTGTAGTGTCACAAATTGGACACTTACAATGTAGAAGTAATTCCCAAGGAAATCCAGACTGTGATGTGATGAATAAATATGAGCACACTTGGGCTGTGGAGATAGCTCAATAGTAGAATGCTTGCCTAACATAAGTAAGGCCCTGGATTTAATCACCAGAACCACCTGCACAAGAAAAAAAAAAAGGGAACAGTCTTTGTGCAGAGTACCTGGGTTCTGTCAACATGGCTACTAGGAAAAACTGCACTGAGTGTTGCCTTCTAACTGATTCCTGTGTTAGGAAATACAACTGTTGTGCACTGTGCTGTGTGACTGGGAGGAAAATGTTAAAATAGACTCACTCTGGAAAGGGCCATTTTCTTGGCAGGCTTACTGGATTATTCTGCTGTTGCAGAGCTGAACTTTCCCCAAGGCATTAATTACCTGGGAGTGACCACGTGGAGCTTGGGTGGAGGCCTCTTGTTTAGGATCTCAGGTTGCACAGTTCTGTGATAAAAACCCTCACCATCTGTGATAAATGCCTGCAGCCAGCAATGCAAGGTAATGGGATCAAATGATTCCTCTTGCACTTTAACCTGTCTGGGCAAGACAAAGGTTCAGCAAGAGAGAACGTCATTAAATTTAATTTAGTCTTCTGGAGTTTAGACTTCTGTTTTCATCAATAAAACAAATGTTTAAATTTGAAGCCATTTTCAGGACAGACGCAGGGAAGTACTGACTTATTTGTCTCTAGATAATGTTTGGCTCATGCCGGTGCATATTTCTAGTAACAGAAGGAAAAATTATAAAATGGTGAGTATTGCCTACTTCTCATTAAAAAGATATATTCTGGCCTATGTGTCCAGTGATCTTTCATATGTAAGTTTGACTTTTTTTTTTTACAATGTCTGTCTTTGAATAATATTGCAATTATGTTGAGCCTGAAGTATAGGTTTGCATTTGCTAAGCAGATGATACTGTCTGCACTAAATGACTTTTTAAAGAGTTTCCTAATAAGCAGTGGTATTCAATATGTTGGGAGCTGTTGAGTACCACATGTATCAAGGTGCTGGCTATTAAAATAAGTTTCTTTAATTAAATGGAATTAAGTTATCTTTAAAGGAGCCATTTGACTTTATCAAATAAACAAATTACAGTAATGTGGAGGAGTCATCAGACTCATTGCAGGAGGTAAAGAAGCAACTGCAGAGGTTGATTACAGTTTCTAAATGTCTTCCTTTTCCTCCTTATATGATCTGATTCGTTGCTTCATGGTTGACAGCAGCATGCATCTCTTGTCTTTGCCCCAAATACTTGTTCCTACTCAGGGCTCTACTATATCTCCAGCACTTTTGATTTTACCAACAATTCAAGTTGCCCAATTACTTTGAACATCAGCATTCCATATAGAAGAATGTAAATATTTTAAATACTAGTTTTTGTATTTTGTGTTTTAATAGATTACGTATATTCTAAAGGAAAAATTAAAGAGGAAAGGCTAACCAAAAAGAGAGCCAATAATGAGGGCAAATAAAATGTACATGCTCTAGTCTACAATTGCATACCTTCATGAAGGTTTCCTTCTAAGTGGATGACATTTACCATGACTGTATTGATTGGATATGTGATTAATAACTCGAAGCTTTGTTAGAGCATTGGATTGCTGCTGGTGCATACACCATCCCTGTGGCTAAAAGGAGAGTAGCACTGCATGATAATAAGGAATCCAAATAAGACCCATTATTTTGCGGGCTAGTGAATTTCCATATTGTAACAGAACTCCAAGCTGACTAAGGATGAGTATGTAGGCAGAGAAGTTCTGTGTACAAAATATCTCAAATAGATTAGATTAGTATTGGGCAATGGGAGAATGCGATAAAAATTTTTATTTTATTATTAAAAACACCTTTAAATTTTTTTCTCAGTGTTCTGCATACTAACCTACTTGATGTGGACAGTGATTAAGTCTTAAATGAAAATTTGTTATACATCTTCAACAAATCATTTTTGCTTATAAAAGAGTGCGTATGTTCATGATTAAAAACGTGGGAAGTCTATAAAACATAGAGAATATAAAAAGCATATTCTTACATCACCTAATGCCCTTGAAAATATCGTGAACTTAGTCCACTGTTTCACATTTCTCAAATAATAACCATGATACTGTCTCCGGGAAGCCCTCGTATGCCCTTCATCTCAACTAGGCCAGCCTGGCATCCCAGGATGTACATCTTTCCCTCAGCTTCTCTCCCCACATTGCTGTACACAGCTATTTAAAGGTTTGTTCATCCTTCCCAACAAGATTTCTAAGTGAGATAAATCATATCTGTCATTTCTTTTTAGTCCTGACACCCAAGTGTCCTCCATTTACTAACAATAAATCCAAGATGATTAAAAGAACAATGCATGTGTGAGCTCAAATGTAATTCTATACCATATTTTTAAACAATATTATATTAAATAATTGCCCCCATTTATCACTGAACTGCTTTAGAAACTTCTTTCCTTTTTTAAGGCATATCATTGTATCATTCAGTTATATTTGTTTAAACTTTCTTGTATTGTTAGATAATCAAATACCTCATTTTTATTATTAATAAAGAAATATGTTGCAAAAGACAGTGTGTAGAAGAAACATATAAAATATATTTTATACTATATAAATGTAGTTTTTAAAAATAGAAGGTTTGTTAGGTGATGCTTTTGTTTTAATGTTAGATTTTTTAACTGTGATGATAAAAATAAGAATATTTTTATTGTTTATGATAGATCCTAAATTATTCAGGAGTGTTTGATGGAATGGTTTAAGAGAGGAAGGGACAGAAGGATGAGAGAGAGAGAGAGAGAGAGAGAGAGAGAGGAGAATCTGAAATGAACAAAATATTTAGGAACTGGTAAGTCAGATTACAAGAAAAAAGGACCTAAATGGACATTTCTCTAGAAAAGTCATGCAAATACTATTCATCAGAGAATGCCAATCAAAACCAAAGGAAATATCACCTCTCCTGTTAGAATGAGTCACCAAAAGACTAGAGATAATACATGCTGGCAAGATGTGGAAAAATGGAAACATTTGCACATTATTGGTGGGAATGGAAATTAGTACACTGTGTGGAAAGCAGTATGGAAAAATTCTTCAAAAACTGAAATATAAATACTATATGATATGGAAATTTCATTATACAAACTAGATACTAGAAGAAATAAAATTAGAACATTGAAGAGAGACTTACACTTCTATCTTCCCTGCAGCATTATTATGATAAACAAGACATGGAAACAGCCTAAATATCTCTGAATAAATGAGTGGACTAGGAAAATGTGGCAGGGGTGTATATAATTTATGGAGCCTTAAAAAGAAGGAAATGCTGCCTTTTAAGTGACGTTGTAGATAAAACTAGAGGATATTATGCTAAGTGAAATAAATGAGGAGCAGAAAAATGCTGCAATATCTCAGTATGTCTGACATCTTAAAATTAAAAATATAAAGTTAGAGAGTAGAGAGGTGGTTGTCAGGGTTTGAGGGATGAACCAAATAGGACGATGTTGGTCAAAGGGTTCAAAGTTTCACTTGTGCAGACTGAGTAGATGTTGGACATCAAATACAGCATGGTGATTTTTGTTAATGAAATTTGCTAAAGAATATACTTTAAGTGCTCTTAACATACACAAAGATAATTGCTTCAATCAATGGATATATTAGCATGATGTTGGTAATGATTTTACTCTGTGTGTGTATATTATAACAAAATGCTATATACCTTATTAATTTTTTGTCAAGTATTCCTTAGTAAGCTGGTGGTGGTGGAGAATGATATTTGCATTTCAAGAGCTTGAAAATTTGAAGGAGAGATGTTTACAGAGTAGTAGGTAAGACAGAATTAGAACAGAAGTAAAAACAGTATAACTAAAAATATCAGACTGAGAGATAGTGATTTTAACACGATGCCAATTTTAACTTTGGGGAAAATGACTTCAGATTTATGCTTCTTTGCTTTGGATGTTTTAGGGAAGGTTTCTCTGATTCTGCTCCTCAGAAATGACTTGGGGCATTTAGGAAATAGCTTATTCTTGATGGCCCTGTAGAATATCATATGTTCCCAGGGGGGGTGGGCAGAGTTTTGCTCGAGATAAGAAATTACTCTTGACATAGGACAGAATATGAAATGGAAATTGTGGGATACAGTAGAGGTCATACTTAGACTCATCACATTATATTGCCTTCCCCAAATTATAAAATGGATATGACTCTGCTGTATAAAATCCACAAAATCCCTTTTACTCTTTTATTATTGTTTTCAGGTCCCAACTCACTTCTCTTTCTATTTCCTGTATGAAATTTGCTTTTCTATATATGTTGCACTATAGGCTGGTTGGTGTGCTTTCTTCATCCTCCAGCCTACAGAAAACAGTGTTTACGGTAACCAATGCCAATATATATATATATATTTTTTAGGTTTTTTGAGACAGGGTCTCACTTTGTAGTTGAGGCTGGCCTTGAGCTCAGCCTCAAACTCATATCACAGCAATCCTCCTGCTTCTGCCTCCCGAGTCCAGCACTGTGGTAAGTGGTAATGATTGCTGCTGGGGTGAGTCTTCATGTCCAGTATTGTTATGTGGCTACTCTGTAGGGAGCACACTTAGCTCCTCAGTCTCTTTGCTCTCCATTCTTCACTGGCTTTCACTGCAGCAGAGGGACCCAATAGTACTTAACCTTGCAGAGTATTTCTTTATACTTTTTAAATTTGCTTTTTCCCTTAACAAAGGAAAGATCATTTGGTTTTCCTTTAAATGCCAATGTCTTACCCTGAAGACACAGACATTACATTTTGCATTTTACTTTAAGAATTTATAGAATGAAATATTTTGATGTTGACACTGAATTTTCGGAGACACCCTGAGTCCAAAGTTTTTTTGTGTGTGTTCTTTATATAAGTATGGAAGTTAAAGCAATTTTTTTGTTAATTTTATAACTTTTGAAGCTTGAAACTAGTGTTATCAGTCTTTTCAAGTACACCAAGTTTTATGTTATGCTTTTTGGACCCATATTAAAATTATATCTCCTTTATAACTCTTTTAAGTGTAATTATTGTTTCCATTTTCCAAATGAGGAAACAAATGTTTATAAAATGTACATAATTTGCCAAAATTGTAGGTTGAATACATGATTTGCCCAGCTAGGTAAAAGATGAAAGTGTGAACTTCTTGTTTGAAGAACAGGAAAGGAGAAGCTGGTGATTGAGCTTAGTGGTTCTGGCACCTGCCTTGAAGTGCAAGGATCTGAGTTTGATCTCCAGTCCAAAACAAAAATGAAAATGAAAACAAAAACAAAACAAAACAAAAAACAAGAGAGAAAAAGAAGAAAAGGAGCTTTTTCTTTTGTAATCTCAAACTCTTGAGCTCTCTTGGTGTTTGAAATTGCTTTTAAATGTTGTCCTCCTTGGATAGGATATGCAAATAATACTGCAGACCGACAGGTTCTAGAACCTCACCCTACGGTCTCTTGTGCTTGTTATATAAAGTGACCCTCACCTGCCCTGTTTAGACCCCTCCAGGGGCAGAAATTGGTCTGGGTCAGTAGGAGGGGGATCCTGGATAAAATATGAGGTACTAGGAAGAGAGTGAGAAGGTATCTGAGAACCAGTCCCAGAGAAGGGATTGGACTGTGGGAGGGAAGGGCACACTTCAGCTCAGGCTCTGAGTCGTTCATGTCACTGTCTCCTCAGACCCCTTAAATCACATCTAAAGAAAACTTTGTGAAGAATTTGAAGACCATGACTGTAAAGCATTAAAACTTCAACACAGAATCTACTTTTGAACCTTTTCTTCAGAGAAGAGTTCATAAAAAAGATGTAAATTCATGAAACTTCATGAACTCACAGACCATGTAGCTGGTTCTGTCATTCTAAATAGCGTGGGATCCATTAAAGTTGTATAGGGCTCCAAACTCTCATTCCTTCCTATTCTGGAAGACATGGTTATTTGGTACATGAAAGAAGAGGTGTGTAGCTTATTGTGAATAAAAATGGAAGGCTTTTACAAAAAAAAAACATTCTCTTAGTGCTTATGGTGAAAAGAAAGTCTAATACCTATCTTTTAAAAAATCCATGCAAAGGTGGACTATAATTCCTGGTAGTCATTATGTTTTTCAAGCAGGGATTCTGCCTGCTTGTCTCTATGAATGTGTGAAATTGGTCACATCAATGGTGTTGATGCATCATTCTTAGTGCTTTAAGAAAGTTCTCGTTCTTTGCTGCCCTGGAAACTTTCCTCCCTCTGCAATTGGTTAGCTTTTTCTGAACTCTTTCTTAACCCTGACCATGTGACTTTTGGTCACAGACAGTATTCAACTGACCATCCCAGGAGGTGATGTTGACCAGCTTCCCTGAGAAGTTTGCCTGAGGTCCTCTGTACAGAGTGTAGGCTGATTACTGCCACTAGCCTACCCTGCTGTTTCAATTTAATGACAAATTTCCCTGTTAAGTCTGTGTTCAAATTTCTTCTGAGGAAAGGAAAGCAAATTCACCACCAGATCTGCACGTTTCCCATTACCCTTAATAAAACATATTCCAAGCATGAAGTGACATTTTTAAAGAACAGACCTTTCAGCAGCCTGTCTCGGTGCCAGTTGTGGATAACTGAGGCCTGCCAGGTCACAAAGAGAGCTGCTGGGAAAACAGATTAATATGTAAACCAACTAAGGTGCCTTCAAATGATGAATTCTAAAGCACACTTTGTAAATTCATTTCGTTTTGAGAGCAATTGTGCCCAGAAATTAATTTGTGTTCATAAAGCTCCCCCTTTTTCTCTCTAGAAAATGACAGGCTTTGTTCTTTAAAAGTTTCTTTTTAACAATGTGGCACATTAATTCTGTGGAATAAATGTATGTTGCCAATACAAAATAGAACAAAAATGGTCAAGATGTAATATGTCTATGTACAAATTTCCCAAAATGAATGTAATTATTTATTGCAAACATATATTAATAAAATTATTATTTTTCTGAGTGCATTATCAAAACATGACACAGAAAATTATGAATAGGAAATGAAGTGTATTTTCCAAAACTGTAGAGTCCTCATTCTCTGTCATGCCTGTCTTAGGAATGCAATAGACAGTATCTGTTGTGGTTTTGAACTTTAAAGGAAATATATTAAAATTCATGTATGTAAGGTTTGCTTACTGTAACACGATATACATAAAAATACTCTTAATATTTGACTAGCAGCTAACAGCATTGAGTTTCACTCGTTGCTCATCTGGAGCACACAGTACTTTCCCCGGCTGGGTACGACTTGCTGTGGAAGCTCAGGGCAGGATTCTGCCTCCTGGACACAGAGGTTTGAGGTTCTCTGACACCCTTTGGAAGCTCTCTATTGAGTATTGCTCAAGTAAATGAAGCTTCTTTTTCCTAGAAATTGTAAAACATTATCTTAAAAACATAAATACCCAGGCTGTCGTTACAAAGAGCAGTACTGCTCTGATGAGTGCATTTCCTGCTGTTAGGCCCCAGATTCCCACTAATGGGCTGTCAGAAAGAAATACAGAGACCACAGGTAAAGCAGTTATGAGCTGGTGACTCCCTAACAACATCTTTTCCCTTCAGAAAACAATATTCTTCTGAGGGGAAAAGTTTGTTAAAAAGCTAAGCTTCACATGCTCTGCATTTTCTTTATAAAAATATGAATAAAGATGCCTTTGATTAGTCAGGACAAAGAAACAATGCATTTGATTACATAATGGCCACATAAATTATGATAGTGCAATATTTCTACTTTTACCCTGTTCCGTGCTATGATGCCTGGTGTTATTAAGATAATATTTCTGCAGATTTCAAAATAATGTATTGACTAGAAAAAATTGTATCACACTGGTGTCAATAAAAATTTTTTTGAAGACAGTGCTTGGAATTTGTGTCTGTCATTTATGCTGCCGACATGCAAAAGGAAGATTAACCTTAAATGACAGCTCTTAAAATGATGGCAAAGTCCCAGGAGTGATGCTGAGAATGAAGTTGCATTTCTGTAAAGACCCTCAGGTTTTTGCTCTCATTTATGGCTGTGGGTGAGTCATATCTACATTTGTCTTGATCTAATTAGTAGCTAAAATGAAGATTTACCTGCCTCATTGTTCCACACAAAGAAAACCCTGTAAGTCATGTCAAAGAGATTTATTGTGGTGCAGTTGTCTCCTTCTGAAAACTTCACGTTGAACCGCACACGTGCAGTATCCCTTCAAGCACTGGAAGGGTGTGGGTGATCTTTCCTAAAGTCTGATTAATTAAAGATAAACACACCACGATATCTTTGAAAAGACAGGAGATCTAGATAAGACATTTAACTGAAATAAGGTCTTTTCAAGAATTTCAAAGCCTCAATTGCTTTCTGGCTATTCCAGTGCTGGGCTATAATTCCTTTTGTACTGCTTCACTGGCCTTTTTCCTGCCATATTTTCCATTAGAGGTCTATGTACACTTTCTAGAAAGACTTTCATCCTTTTGCCTGTGGATTTTGGCACATGTAATCTGAGGGTGATTAGATTACATTTGTATTGTAATATTTCTCTTCTTTCATGTTGTTTAACTTTTCTGTTATAATCATGTATTTCTGTAATATCAGAAAACTACATTTTAAAATAAATTACCACCTCATAAGGAACATAATCCTTATTAACTACAAACACATACTGATAAATATTTTAAAAGAAAAATTAGAAAAATAAGTAAAATTAAGGAATATATAAAATAACTTACAAATCATTTAGAGATTTTGATTGCTTGAAGCAGGACTGCCTACTTCCCTATATATCTTCCCAGGAACATATTGCCAAGTGTTCGTAAAGAATGTATGTGTGTCACAGGACAATCACTTGTATTTCTGCATCACCACTTGTTTAATTCATAATATATTGCCAGTTACTGAGCTGGCTGACAGGAGGGAGAACGTCCAGCAGAAAGGCTGGCAACCTCAACATGGATGCACAATAGCCTGATGGCAGCATTGATGAGGATGCCCAAAATAGAGACCATCACATAGCTCACAGTGCAGTTCCAGTGAGAAAAAGTCCTCTAATTTAATTTTCCTAATATTAAGAAAAAGTAGTTCCTTCTTAGGGTAAAATGCATCATTCCAATTTTGTAATTTTGTGCTAAACATTAGCAGAAAAATAATTATTCAGAGAACCACTGGGTTTGTATCAGGCTAAATTTCACTATATTAATATTAAGAATTTTAAGAAAAATTCCTAGAAAAATTATATAAGGTGTAATATTTTTATTTCTACAAGATTAGAATGAAGGGGTAGAAAAATGACCAACCATGTTTAAAAAGGTTAGTTTGGTGTGTTATTATCTTTGCTGGATTTACTTAAACTAAGTAGCATATGTTTTTTTTTTTTTTCTATCTATAGAATTGATTTATTTAAAAAATAACAAATGATTAAGAACTGAATAAGGAAATGGATAAAGTTGTTTCTAATTTGTTTCTTATTAGACTTTATTTTTAGAGCAGTTTTCCTTTTACAGCAAAAATGAGTAGAAGTTATATTTCTCACATACCTCTGCCCCTTTTCCCCGCGTATAATATCTCTTACAGCAATAGTTTCTGCTACAGCAATACTTTGGTTACAATTGATGAACTTACACCGATATATTGTTCTCACTATTAACTCCACAGTTTACATCAATTTTCACTGTCAGAGCTGTTCATTCTCTGGGTTTGGACAAATGTATAATGACATAAGTCCTCCTATTACAGTATCATGCAGAGTAGTTTCATCGCCCGAGACATTTTCTTTGCCTATACATTCATATCTTCTCTGCTCTCTAAAACTACTGATCATTTTAATATCTTCATAGCACTTCCTCTGTAATAATGTTAGATGGTTGAAATTATATGACCTTTTTATATTGGTTTATTTTATTTATTTATTTATTTGATTTTTTGAGACAGGGTCTTGCTTTGTAGTTCAGGCTGGCCCTGAGCTCAGCCTCAAACTCACATCACAGCAATCCTCCTGCCTCTGCCTCCGAGTGCTGTAATTACAGGTGTGAGCCACCATGCCTGGCACTGTGGTATGTGGCATTGATTGCTGTTGGGTGTGAGTCTCTACGCCCAGTATGGTATGTGGTTACTGGGGATCAAACCAGGGTCCCTGAGCTTGTAAGACCTGTGCCGGAACCATGAGCTAAATCCCTGGCCCTACTGGTTTATTTTATTTAGTATTACTCACTTAAATTTAAGTTTCTTCTGTGTCTTTTCATGATTTGAAAGCCCTTGTCTTTTTAATGTTAAATAATGTTCATTTGATTCATTTACTAGTTTATCCATCCATCTATTGAAGGACATCTGGGTTGTTTCTCAGTATTAGCTGCTATAAACTTTGTATGTAGTTTTTTTCTGTGGAAATCAGTTTTACATTGTGTAAATACTAAGGAGTGTGATGACTGCTTCATATGGTAAGGACATATTTCGTTCTGCAAGAATGCCTCAAGTTACCCTCCAAAGTAGAACTTCAAAGTAAATCTTGGCATTCCCTAGAGTCTATCTGACCGGAAGCATTTGGTTTGTTATTATTCTGCATTTAGGCTATTCCACTTAGCATTTAGTGACATTCTACTGTTGTTTTCATCGTGACATGCAATGTGAAGCATCTTTTCATGGATTTATTTGCAATCTATAAACCTTTTATGAGGTGTTTGATAAAATCTTTGTCCCATTTTTAAGTTGGGTTGTTTTCTGACTGTTAAATTTTAAACATTTTTCATATGTTCTGAAACATAGTACCTTTTGCCTTTGTTGTTTTGTTCTTCAGGAATGGAATCCACAGCCTCACACATGCTAGGCAAACACTTATCCCATCAAATATATCTTTAGTCCTCTGATTAGCAGTACCTTCTCAGATGCATCTTATGCAAACATTTTCTCAGTCTGTGGAGTGTTTTTTCATTCTCATAGCAATTGTTTTCTTTACAAAACGGAAAAATTCAATGTTAGTAAAATCAGTCATCAATTCCCTCTTTCATCGATAGAGTCTTTGATGTTGTTTCTAAAATGTAGCTGGCAACCTCCTCAAATCTAGATTTTCTCCTCTGCTACTTTCTAGAAGTCTTACAGTTTCATCTTTTATAGTTTTGTCTGTGATCACTTTCAGTTAATCTTTGTGAAGGATGTGAGATTTGTGTCTAGATTCCTTTCTGTCTATGAATATTCATATATTGAAAAATTTGTTCCTTTGACAAAAATTAATTGGTTATGCTTATGTGGGTCTATTCTAGCTTCTACATTCTCTTCCATTGATTTGTTTATTCTTCCACCAATACCACATTATCTTAATTTTGTAGCACTGTAGTAAGTGTTAATGTTAATGAGTGTCAATCTTCAAACTACGTTCTTTTTCAATATTGTGTTGGATATTCTGAGTCCTTTGCTTCCCCTTCTAAATAAACACAACCAGCCTATTGACTGATAATTCTGCTTGGTTTTTTCTTTAATGATTAAATAAAAATATTTAAAAGTGACACTAAATTATACTGAATGTTTGAATTGTTTTGAATATTTTATTCAAAAATAAAAACATAAGGGCAAAAAATAAAACTCTAATGAGTCTCAGGTTGGAAATATCTAAGGTTTAGAATCAGTTTATTCATATCTGCTATGGTTTGATGAATCTTCCACAAAGGTCCATGTCTTATACAGGTGGTCCTCTGAGGGGTGCTACAAGGAAGGGCTATAGACATTTAGGAAGTCTGGCCCAGTGGAATTCCTTAGGTTTTTGGAGGTATGTTCTGTGATTCTCCATCTACTTTCTGTCTCTTTTTCTCTGCTTTCTGGTTCATCGTGTAAGCAGCTTTAACTGCCATGTTTTCTTGTCATGCCATGCTTCCCTCACCAGAAATCTGAAACAATGAATCACAATTCCAGAACTGTGAGCCAATGAGTCAAATAAACTATTCTTTGCATAAGTTAACTGTCTTGGATATTTCATTATAATAATGTGAACCTTGCTAGTATAGCATCCACAAAATACCTTGATGAAAATTTTATTGAAATGTCACTGAAGCTATGGATAAATATAGGAAGAAATAACATCCTGACAGTACTTGGTCTTTCTGTTCATGGATTTGGAATAAGTCTTCATTCATTTAGTTA
The DNA here is from genome assembly GCA_004026965.1 of Petromus typicus. Taxonomy (NCBI): domain Eukaryota; kingdom Metazoa; phylum Chordata; class Mammalia; order Rodentia; family Petromuridae; genus Petromus; species Petromus typicus. The sequence goes on from PVIR01008378.1 coordinate 51,319, forward strand.
TTGTTTGTTTTTCTATCACTGTTTTGTGATTTTTCTCATATAGATCTTGTAAGCATCTCATTACTTCTATGCTTAAATATTTCTTGTTTTGGAAGTGCTAATGTCAATGGCATTATGTTTTGTTCATTTGAAGGTTAACTTCAGATTCTAGTTTTTGATTTCTGACATGTAAGAAAGCAACTGAATTTCATAAATTATCTAATATTTTGATTATTTTTGATTTTTTACTTAAGCATCTTGTCTGTGAACAAAAATAGCATTATTTCTGGGCCAGGGAGTTAGCTCAGTGGTTCCAGTGCCTGTCTTGCAAGTGCAAGGGGCCGGGTTCAATCCCTGGTAACTACATACGATACTGGGTATGGAGACTCATGCCCAGCAGCAACTGGTACCACATACCACAGTGCTGGGCATGGTGGCTTACGCCTGTAATCCCAGCACTCAGGAGGCAGAGGCAGGAGGATTACTGTGTTGTGAGTTTGAGGCTGAGCTCACGGCCAGCCTGAACCACAAAGTGAGACCCTGTCTCAAAAAAACCTAAAAAAAAAAGCACTATTTCTCGCTTTCTAATCATATGTCTTTGAATTTCTTTTCTTGTTCTGTAGCATTCAGTAGGTCTTCTAGTTACAATGTTAAAATGAAGATGAGAAAGATATTTGTCCCTCTTTCTAGCTTTGAGTGAGTTACAAATCATTCTTCCTAAAGTTGGAGGAACAGAGCTTATTCATTTACCTTCCACTGGTAAATAGGAGCAACCCAGTGTTTTTTGGTCCCCTCCTATTGTATAGTTTTTGTGAGCCCAGTTAATCATTAAGATTTTCACCAGTTAGACTGGTATTTTATAGGGAAAAAAAAAAAAAAACACTTTTGTTTTTTCTAGCCTGTATCATCCTCTGCAAGGATGAACCTTGACATTTCCAGATGCCAAAGATCATTATGTTCTACTCTGTGTTGATAGAAATAGCATTTTAGTCTGACCCAGCCTCATGCCAGGCTGCCTGGGTTAGTGCTCATAATAAAGGACAATGTTCAGTTGTTGCAAAAGGAGCACAGAGAACTGTTCCACATGTATTTTCTGAATTGAAATGTACAAATATATTGGATTTCTCTATTCCCAATCTAGATCATCAAATCAAGGGCATTCCCCTGAGAAGACTGAACTGACAGCTCCACTCAACACACAGCCATACACCACACAATTCAATAGAGTAAAAGAAAACTTTATTGATTTTTTTCATAGGTACATGAAGACAAGCTAATAATTTAGCTAGACTTGGCAGTTAATATGGGCAAAGCAATATTGTGGAACTTTTTCTCTTAAAATATTAAATCACAAGAGTTGAGCAAGAGTAACATAAATAAGCTGGAAAATTTACTATGCTTCATGAAGATTCTGTAAATAGATATGTTTTTATAAGACAGCTCCTATTTCTCTATTCCTTTGCTGTATAATAGATGTGTCCCATAATTAATCTCTACACATGACTGTCACAGTATATTGTAATGATTTTTTTCCATAATTAGAACACAGATTCTTTGAACATATTCATCCTTCTTTCTTTGTAAATTGAGCACGTGGCATAGTGTCTTGTATAAAGTGATAAAAATAGATAAATATCTGAAAAAGAAAACAGTGGGTCAAGAGTGGATGCCTTGGATGTCATGCCCAAATTCAGCTTTTGGCTAGTAGCAAAGAGCACACAAGCTTGAAGCATTCCTTACTAACTCTATGACCTGGGGAGCCCAAGTAATGGTTGAATGTATAACACTAACCAGCTAAAAGCAAGTAAAACTGTGTCATGCTTAAAACTAGTCTAGTTTTCCTTCCATGAAATACTTCTAAATTAATTAATTAATTAATGTTAAATTAATTAAATTAATGTATGAATCAATTTCCTAGACTAAAACTAAACTGGCTGAGGGTCAAAGGGTTAACTCAGTGGCACCATGCTCACCTTGCAAGTACAAGGGCCCAAGTTTGATCCCTGGTATCACAAAAAAACAGAACAAAACAAAACAAAAAACTAGACAAGCTGATAGTATGGATACATGGTGTAGTTCATTTTCCCCTGCTTGGGTAAACTGAGGGTGTAAAGAAAAGTAATTTGATCATTGTAAATAATGAATTCATATTTTCCTTTTCTGTGAGTGCATTCTCACGCTATGTTGGAATATGACCATAGTTTTGACTGAATACTTTCTATTTCATAAATGTGGTGTCTTGACACAGACTTGGGAGTACATTTAATGCCAAAAATCATTCTGATTTAAATAGTTTCTCAGAGGCAATTTTGCATAAAACTTGATTACTGGAGATGATTATTTTCCCTTGTATTAACAATTTACACTGATAAAATGATAATGTTCTGTTAATAATGAATTACAATAAATTAAATTGTTTTTTTTTTTCCAAACAAGTCAGACTAAAACTTTTACAAGAAATCTTATGGCTGTATGTTTACTACATAATGGGTTGTGAGATTTCAAAGTGAGACAAGAAGCCCTTTATCAACATAATCTGTTTTGGTGGCTACTTTTTAAAAGACAATAGAACTTGCCTAGAAATAATTAAGGTACATCTTCTGTAAATATTGACCTATAGTGGTAAATCTTGATCTATTTCTAGGCACTTAAATCATAATTCTCCACCTTTACTATGCTTATAGTTTATTACAGTGACTTTTATTTGTGCAATAAGAAAAATAAATCACATATTTGAAAATATATTTGTGAAGCTGATGCATCTGAACAAGTTTACCTGTAAATATCTTGCTCATATTTGCAGTGATTTTAATGGAAATAAATTTTATCCACAACAATATACTTAGGTATTTTCTATTCTTGTATTAAATCTTTCTAGTGTGATATTACTGTATATCCCATCAAGAGACACTTAGAGACACTCAGGTAATTTATAATTAAACTGAATACCCAAATAAGCACACACAGTGAAAGAAAGTAAGACTTTATGTGAACCAAGAAATGAAGCTTCCATATAGGAAAAAAAAGTTACCCACTTGCTCAGATTCTGAAGGCTTCTTAAAAGGTCTGTGTAAAGTACCTGTAAGGATTGCTCTTGAGTCTTTTTGTGTTTTGTATTTCATCTTGCCTTTCATTTGGTGTTAGAAACTTGTGTTATTATGAGAACTTTGGAAGATAAAATAATGTAAACTCAATGGCTATGATTCTTTCAACCTTAAATGTCTGTGCATTTACCAAAGAGTAAAAGCGGTCTGTTGTGATCTCACATAAGGGTAATGATGTCTAAATACACCACTTTTGTAGGGTATGTAGATCCCAAGCTCTTAGCTCAATATCTAATTAATAAGTTCATTGTCTATGATGCCTTCTAACAGTGAACTTCACAGCAGTTTAAGGACTAACAAACTCTTCTGATTAATTTGTACTTAACAGAAAGGGAATACACATGCCAGTGCAGTGAGATTTTTTTGCCATCTTATTTTTACGAACCTATTTGAAAAATTGTTGATACGGATAGTTCTTATCTATACTAAGTCCAAGTGTTTTGAAAAAAGATTATCTTTAATTAGACCAGAGCACTTTAGATGCGAACAATATAAACTCTAAACTATTTAAAGTGTAAAGGATGTTAAATCCTTTAAAACTGTTTAATTATGAAGTTTCTAAAATGTAAAGTACACTGTAGAACACCTGTGTCCATAATCCATATTTATTAGATATTACTTTACATTTATTTTTAGAACTAAAGCACTACAGGTGTATCTAAATCGTCCCTTATGATTTTTCCTTCCCTTTGAGTTTTTCTGACAGGATAACAGTGCCTATTATATGGCTGCTACGATTCATTTTGAAGGATGTCTTTCTATTTTTTTAAAAAACATAGGGTAAGCAATACAGATAATATAGACCAGAAGCAATACAGGTAATTATTCTAGATGCTTTCATAACTTCTCAAAATGATGTGGCATATATATCAACATACAGCACTAATGTCTGAACATTTTGAAATTTATAATACATATAGATTAATTTATTCACTTGAACTTCCATGTAGTATCTGTTGTATGAGAATATTCTTAATTTCTCCATTTCATTATTGGTTGTCATTATACATGATTTTCCATAATTTGAAATACTTCTGATATGCTACAATGACACATGTATCTTTGAGTACTCAAATTTTTCTAGAACTGGAATCTTTGTATCTGAACATGCTCATTTCTATAACTTCAGTGAGTATAGACGCTTGCTCCCCCCACCGATTTTACCAAATCACACTCCCATTTGCTCTCATTAAGTCATAACTTTGATAGTTTTTAATGTGGGTTTTTTTTTTTTTTTTTTTTTAGGTTTTTGGAGACAGGGTCTTGCTTTTGTGGTTCAAGCTGGCCCTGAGCTCAGCCTCAAACTCACATCACAATCCTCCTGCCTCCGCCTCCCGAGTGCTGGGATTACAGGTGTGAGCCACCATGCCCGGCACTGTGGTATGTGGTACTGGCTGCTGCTGGGTGTGGGTCTCCACACCCAGTATTGTTATGTGGTTACTGGGGAATTGAACCCGGGCCCTTGCGCTTGACAGACAGGCGCCGGAACCACTGAGCTAACTCCCCGGCCCCATAATTTGGGTTTTTTTTTTAATAACTCCTTGTTTCATGAAAACTGGTAAATTAAGGTTCTTTTTGAGACTTTGTAGTGAGATATCTGCTGTTTTACTCTTTTTATTCCTAAAACAAAATCTTTGAGGCAAAATAAATTACTTAAAGAGGATAATCTATCTTACAAGTCCTGAGTGCATAGGAGCAGGGCATCATCATTTGTTTAGTTCTACTGGAGCTGTCTCGGGGCATTGTGGGTGGCGCGGTAGAAATGCACATGGGCGGAAGTGACCAGACTGTCACACCAGAAGAGAGCAGGTTGTGCTGTGTAAATTTTACAAAAACTCTGTGAAGATAACTATAAACAACTACCATTGTATGAGGTCTATTGTGATCTCTTTTGAGGGCCTCACCAGGCCCCACCGTTAAAGGTCTGTACTACAGCAACACTGGCATCCTCATTCATTCCTTCTCTCATTCTGTCAAACTTACTGAGTTTTCTGAAGGAGTTCTTTCTCCTTATTTTTCATTATTACACTTCAAATTGATTCATTTTTACATTTTCTACTACCTTGCTATAATTATTCATATGATCATGTGTGATGTCTGTCCTCCCCATTAGTCAGCCATAGTTATCTTAAACTCCTTCTCAGAGCCTCCCAAGGTTCCCCTGTCTGATTTTTGTTTTGAAAACATCTGAAATTGCAAAAAGGATATCAGATACCAGGTATAAGATGTTCATCTCACTCCACATAGAATGGCTGCCATTTCAGAATCAGCCAACGGCAAATATTGGCGAGGCTGCGGAGAAGAAGGAACCCTTCTCCACTGTTGGTGGGACTGTAGACTCGTACAACCCCTGTGGAGATCAGTTTGGAGAATCCTCAAAAAGCTAGGATTGATGGTCCAATTTGACCCGGCCATTGCCCTGGTAGGTATATACACATAAGAATTAAAAGACTCTTATCACAGTGACATATGTGCACCCATGTTTATAGCAGCCCAGTTTGTGATTGCTACATCTTGGAAACAACCCAAGTGTCCATCCACTGGAGACTGGATAAAAAAGCTGTGGTTCTTCTACAGAATGGAGTACTACTCTGCCATAAAAAATGATAAGTTTGAATCATTTCTACTTAAATGGAC
>PVIR01008379.1:0-57282 GCA_004026965.1 Petromus typicus
AGACAGACAGACAGACAGACAGAACGGGCAGAGGTGGAGAACGGTTGCCCCCATAGCTTTGACATGCAGGATCTCAGCCGTGCTCGGACCCAAGAGGAGCCCACACCGAGCAGGCCGTCGCCCGCTCAGGGCTCCACCGTGTCCTCCCACTTGGGTGGATGAAGCATCCGCTCTTTGTCCTTTCCACATCACAGACGGTGCTAATCGTGTTGTGTGCCTGGCGCTGCTGCTCAGACCAACCCAAGGGAGCCCTCTGGACCCTGTCATCCTCGGGGATGCTGAAATCATTTTAGTTCATTTCACTATTTTTAAAAAACTTAAGTTTAGGGCCGGGGAGTTAGCTCAGTGGTTCCGGCGCCTGTCTTGCAAGCACAAGGGCCCGGGTTCGATTCCCCGGTAACCACATAACAATACTGGGTGTGGAGACCCACACCCAGCAGCAACCAGTACCACATACCACAGAGCCGGGCGTGGTGGCTCACGCCTGTAATCCCAGCACTCGGGAGGCAGAGGCAGGAGGATTGCTGTGATGTGAGTTTGAGGCTGAGCTCAGGGCCAGCCTGAACCACAAAAAAGCAAGACCCTGTCTCAAAAAACCTAAAAAAAAAAAACAAAAACAAAAAAAACACTTAAGTGTATGTGTTTTTGCAGTGTTGATTCTGAGCCCCGGCCCTGATAAATGCTAGGCAAGCGATCTACCTCTGAGCTACCTTTGTTTTAATGTAAGAAGTGAAATTGTTCTTGCTGACTGAAGCAGCACTATCACTAGTTGAAGGCACCCTGAACTAAATAATAAGACCCTGTCTCCAAAAAACAGGAATAAATCAATAAACAGACAAGTTCAAGGCCAATTTGGGCAACTTAGTGAGATGCTGTCTAAAAATATAAAAGGCTAGCTGGGCATGGTGATACACACCTATAATCCCAGCACAGGGGAGGCTGAGGCAGGAGGATTATCACAAGTGTGAGACCACACGGTGAGGTCAAAGCCAGCCTAAACTACATAGTAAGACCCTGTCTAACAAAAATAAATAAAATAAGGGACTGAGGAATATAGCTCAGTACAAAGTACTTGCCTAGCATGCATCACCACAGATATCAACACCACAGAAAAAAGTAAAGTGAGGAGCGAGGTATAAAGGACAGGTTTGTGTTCATACTGGGTAGCCTGGAAGGTCTCATGGAGAAGTGGGCATTTTGTAAAGATGGGAAGGAGAACCTGGGCCCATTGGCAATGCCAATGCTCAAGAAGGCCTGTGATTAGTTACCCTGCTCACTGCGGGGACGAAATACCCAGCACTCAGGAGGAAAGGTCTATTTGCGCTCATGGCGTGGCAGCAGCAAATAGCAAGCCAGCCTTTCTCTTCCCTCCATCCAAGCTGCCAGCCTTGCGGGTGGTGTCACCGCACCTGGAGCGGGCTGCTGTCTTCAGCAAACCGGTTCAGCCACACCCAGCACTGTGCTGACAGTGCTTAATCCCGGAATCACACGCCCTAGATCCAGCTGGTTTAGAAAGGTTACTGTGAGCCCCTGAGGCTTGAGGGACCTCACTGTAGACAAAGTCGTAGCCGCCTGGATCTGGTGAGGGAAGCAGACGGTGCTGTAGCTTCAAGAGGAGCTTCAGGGAGGGCTGAAAACCAAAAACTGCACTTTGCTTCCGCTGAGAAGGGGTCTCGAGGGCTGAGCATGAGCACTCGTGGGCTGGCGCCACAGGCAGAGATCTGGACGGCAGAGGGTGAAGCAAGAGCAGGCTTCCGTTCGCTTCACTTCTCTGGTCTAGTGAGCGCTGCGGCCCTGACCTGCCAGGGCAGGGAGGTGACAGTCTGGAACCACTGAGTGGGCAGGAGGAGGGAGACAGGCAGCCCCACCTCTGGCCAGGGAGTGGGAGAGCCTCTGCTGAGAGCTCGCGTGCAGTGGCCCCAGGAGGTAGCACCTGCCCTCCTCCCCATGACTGCTGGCCCAGGGTAGTGGCCTTTGCTGGGGGGGCCGTGGGCCTGGGACAGGCACAGAGAGCCCTGTTCTATGGGACAGAATTCCTGGGGCGATAGCTGTTCCGAGACCAGTGGAAGGAAGAGGGACCCTGTTTCCAGCGTCACTGTCACTGCAGGGCTGCTCAGAGCCAGCCCCTCTGGGCTCCGTCTCCTCTTTCACCCTGCAGCTGCTCACAAGGTCTCCAAGCAGTGCTGGTGCTGAGGGACACCCCCTGAGGGGTGAAGTGTGAGGCTGGAAGTGGCTGCGTGCCAGGTTGGCTAATGTTTCGTCTTGTCCTCATGGTCCATGTCACCCCCCACGGATCCGTGCCAGGCCTCACATCTGACATGCAGAGCTCAGAAGTCATCCTCCGCCCTGCTGTGGGCACTGTCCCAGGTCCCGGTCTTTCCCTGGCGTCTGTGAGTCCCACAGACTGGGAACTCCCTGCTGCTGCCCACACAGCCTGCTGGAGGTCACTTCCAAGTCTCAGACCTCAGATGTTCCTCCGTCTGATGTGCTGTCTTCCAGCAGCTAAGCATTTGCATAACCCTTTATATTTACTGGATTCTATAAAACACTGAGTTCTCACAACAAACCCAGTGGACAGTTCTCTCGTTTATAATGAGAAGCTTAGTGATTTGCCAAAGGTCACACTGCTCCCACAGGAAGGGCCACAGTTCATGCCCTCACCTGTAGGCGTGAGCTCTCTGCTTACCTGTCCCACACCCCGGCCTTCCGTGCCTGAGTCAGTGTCTCCCCTTTGGGTAGACGGCAGCCATCTGTCCCAATGGCCATTACCGTCCAGGACCTGCTTGTCCCCCTGCTTCACTGGGGTCTTCAGAGGGTGGGCCTGGCTCCCATGGGCCTGCGTGCCTCGTGCTGTTCAGGAATGCAGCTTCTGGGACTCTCCACAGCCTGGGCACCACCATCGGGTGGTGTGAGCTGGCAGTAGCTGTCACCCGTCAGCCCAGGTCTCCACAGCTGTGCCCAGTAGGCAGAGTATAAGGAGCTAATGCATTCGCCGTCTAGGCCTCAGCCGATCAGAACTGTCTTTCTTCCTCAGAACTGTCTCACATCATTCTGAAATGGGAGACGTCCTTGGGATTCTCAGTGGCAGCTCACATGCGAAGCAGCTATGCGCTTGGCTCTATTCTAAAAACAACAGACTTTCACACTTGATCTCTAACCTAGGTAGGAGGGCAGATATCTTGGGTTTGGGGGTTTTTGGTGCAGGGACTGAACCCAGAGCCTCACACAAGTGTGCTCCGCACTATAGCTCCAGCTCATGAAAATGTATATCCAGTTGTTTAGACACAGGGAGGAAAAGGAAGTGAAGCCGGTTCTCAGCAGCATCAGAGGAGCTATGAGGCTGAGTGTGGCTGGAGGCCGGGGCTCCTGCTAGCACGCCTGGACCTGGGTCCACGTCCCCAGAATGACCACAGAGAGAGTGCTGTCTAATAACCCCTGGGCCGGAACAAAGCCTTAGAGGCTGGGCCTGCAGGTGCAGCACTGTGAAGCTGGCATCTCTGCCTTCTTTTACCTCCTTAGAACTTCCGGTCAGACTCCAGCTCAGCTCTGCAAGAGGCACATCAATCCCTAACTGAGAGTCCATCGAAACACCAGCAAGACAAGGTTGACCAGCCCTAAATTTACCTTTGACCCCTTTATACCAAGACACCAGAATAAGACTGACAGGTTACTTTCAGGAGTTAAGGGCACCTAGGCACCAGCCGGTGTCCCAGGCTTCCTGTTCGGAGCCCAGGTGCAGGCCTAGAGGTCTTGCCTGGCACAGAGCAGACGCCTCCTGAGATGCCCCACATTGAGGTCACACCCAGCAAGAGCAGCCCGCCCTGGAAACCAGCTTTCTTCCCAGCCATGGGACGCTCCAAACCACCTCCCAGAACCAGTGCTGAGGCGGCTGACAAGATACCTCCACCACCGCCTGTGGACCCAGCCATGGCTTTGCTCTCCTTGCTACGGACTCCCCAGATTTCTTTTAGCCCCTTACAAACAAACCTTGAACCTGTCTGTCCTCCCCAGCAGGGCTTAAGACTGAAGCCGCCTCCTGGCCCTTCCCTGCCCCTCCTCGCTTGGCACTTTGGGACCAGTGGCAGAAGCTGGTCTGATGGGACCCTTAACCACATCCATCTCCTCCAGCTTCAGTGCCGCTTGTGTGGGATGAGGCTGCCTCCCCAGAGCAGAGGACGCTGCTTCTGTCTCAGAGCAGAGGTTAATGCAAGAGAAAACTACCAATGTGCACGACTCTGATGTTGTAGCTCTATCTTTATTGAAAACGGGAACAAGCCAAGGAGAGTGCCCTGATGAAAGCTGAGATAATTAATGTGGTTGGAAAGAGGCAGAAATCCGAAGTAGATCCAGATACAAAAGCAAAGTTAATGGCCGGAGCTAAAGCGCTAACGGCAGCGAGTTAGGGGCCAGCTAGCATCACAAATTTCCAGAGTGGCTTAGTGAACCCGGAGCCTGCTGGCTCCCTGCATTGTGTGGCGCTGATTGTCCGGGCCTCAAAGAGCTGACACGGAGAGCTTCCAGCGGGCCGCTTTTAGGAAAGAACATCATGTTAGAAAGGAGGTGAATGGGGTAGCAGCTTTCCCAGGCCCCTCTGCCGCTGCTGCTGTTTTTAAGAGCCACATTTGAGATCATCAGATTGATTTGTTAATTATACAGGCTGAGACTTTGTCTGACAGAGACATCAACTTGGGAGGGGTTGCTAGGGTGGGAGGAAACAGCCAACTATCTTAGTTTTCAGCTCAAAGAAGTCTCAGAGCCAGATCCAGAGTAAAAACCCAGAGAGGAGGAGAGGCAGAGCTGGGAGAAAACTCTTATAGGCCCTTGTCTGGGTCCTGAGGCTGAGGCAGGCTTGCCCAAGGGTCCCTGCCCACGTCCAGACTCGAAGCCAGCTTTGCCCTGTTCTGGAAGCTTCAGCTTCCGGGAAAGAGGCTTCCATGACACACATGAAGGAGGAGCCGGTGGACTATTTAGTGATCCTTTTCCCCGGTACTGGGAATCAAACTCAAGACCTGGCGGGAGCCAGGCAGGTGCTGCTCCCGGGCCATACCGCTGACCCCGTTCAGGGATTTTTGATAAAGGACCTCCAACCGCTCTGGGCATGTGTTAAACCAAAATGCCAGTGAGCACAGATCTCTGAGATGAAACGGGCTTAACGAGTCATTATAGATGCGGGCCAGGAATCAAGGACCAGGTGCTGGGACAGGCTCCTGCCAGCCAGCAGCAGGCCTGGGTTCCTGGAAACCAGCGCCTAGAGCACTCTCCATAGCTTTGGGGAAGGGAGGCTCCGTAGCTAACCTGTGACTTGGAGGCCGGCTGCACAACACAGGAAGCCTAGGCGGAAATGCTCTGTCAGAGGTGTCAGGCGAGTTCTCCAACGGTACAGTTTAGTTGCAAACCGGGCCTCCGAAGCTGTTGGTATTTGGTGGGATTGAAATCCAGGTTTCAACATACAGTTTTTGTTGGTTTCACTTGCAGCCGTTAACTGGTTAATGTCCCATATCTCCTGCTTACTTTCTGGCCATTGTTATTAAACTTACGACATCTCAGAATTTATAATTTAATCACAGGTATCTTGGAAAGAACCTAAAAAACAGTGACATTGCAACAGTAAAACCTTCCGGTCCCATATACTTGTGTGGACAGGCTTCAAAACTTAATATGGATAAAAATGATAAAGAAATACAGTACTGGTGGTGACCACAGACCAGTCCAGAAAATAATGCTAAATGACTATGTATGAAAAACATTTAAAAATCCACCTCAACAAGTAGAATTTAACTGTTCATATTTGAATTGCTATCAAACTTGCAGTATATGGATATGTGGCTTTGATCATTAGGTATTATAACTGTAACAGCAACTCTGGCCAGAAGAAATGCATTCTTCAATAACACTGGTTAAAAATGCTACAACTTTGAAACTGAACTGAGGGTGGGAGTGCATGCTTGTCATCTCAGCACTTTGAGAGGCTGAATCAGGAGGATCACAAGTTCAAGCCCAGTACGGATAATATAACAATTTAGTAAGGCTGTCTCATAATAAAAACAAAATAGGAGGAGGGGCTGGAGATATGTCAGTGCAAAGACCTGGTTAGTCACACACAAACAGGGCACAAAGATCAATTACATGGCAGATGTGGTGGCACATGCCTCTAATCCTAGCACTCAGGAGGCTGAGGCAGGAGGATCACTATGAATCTGAGGCCAGCCTGGCCTACATGGTGAGTGCCAGGCCAGTCTGAACTACAAAACAAACAAAACAAACAAAAAATATTTACATATATGTTTCCCTGAGGAAAGTGGAATAGAAGTTCAGGGAGAAAAAGAACTACGTAAAGTTTCAGACTAAAATCTGTCCACATGATTTCACAGGACAGTGATAACAGCTGCTCTGAAAGGGATGGACAGTAAGAGCTGCCAGCCGAAGGCAGTCACCATGGACAGGAGGCCACCCTACACCAGCAAAGACGGAAATTCCAGTCCGAGTTCTAACGGTGCTCCGAAAAGCACATTGCAGAAGCCCTCCGACCTGTCAGAAATTCTTTACAACCACTTAAAGTCATGATAAAAAGTTAAATGTCGGGCCGGGGATTTAGCTCAGTGGTTCCGGCGCCTATCTTGGAAGCGCAAGGGCCCGGGTTCAATTCTCCGGTAACCACATAACAATACTGGGTGTGGAGACTCACGCCCAGCAGCAACCAGTACCACATACCACAGTGCCTGTTGTCATGGCTCACGCCTGTCATCCCGGCACTCGGGAGGCAGAGGCAGGAGGATTGCTGTGATGTGAGTTTGAGGCTGAGCTCGGGGCCAGCCTGAACCACAAAAGCAAGACCCTGTCTCAAAAAAAAAAGTTAAATGTCTACTGCAAAGGGACACACAAACGTCACATTTCTCTCGGGAGCGCATGAGGAGGAGTTTGGAGATGGAAGTGGAAACCAGCCGCAGTAACCACCGAGACAGCCATTCATACTGCACTTGCTGAAGGGGCTCCGACCTACTTTCCAACCCCCACACCTTGATCCCAAGGCACGAAGGGAGGGCTGGCTGGCAGCCGAGGGACCGCTGGGCCACCGCGTGCTTTGCAGCCTAAGTGTTGGCAGTTCTTCCTCTCTGGGTGGATTTCTCAACTGCAGAGTGTTGCGTCACATTTTAAAATTACTTCTAAAAGGCACAATCAGACCAGAATGGGTGATGGGCCTCTGTGAGAGGCTGATGCAGAACCGACCACAAGTCTGAGCTTGGCCTGAGCAACTTAGCAAGAATCTGTCTCAAAATAAAAAATGCCTGGGCCCAGGATTTAGCTCAATGGTTCCGGGGCCTGTTTTGCAAGTGCAAGGACCCGGGTTGGATCCCCGGTTAACCACATACAATACTGGGTGTGGAGACTCACACCCAGCAGCAATCAGTGCCACATACCACAGTGTCGGGTGTGGTGGCTCACGCCTGTAATCCCAACACTTGGAGGCACAAGCAGGAGGATTGCTGTGATGTGAGTTTGAGGCTGAGCTCAGGGCCAGACTGAACCACAAAAGCAAGACCCTGTCTCAAAAAAACAATAAATAAATAAAAAATAAAAAATGGCTGGTGATGTAACTCATTATTAAGGCCATGAGTTCAACCCCCTCAGTGCCACTAAATAAATACATAAGCAGGCGTAATTGCTCCTAAAAGTTTATGGTTGTGTGTGTGTGTGTGTGTGTGCATGCATACATACAGGGGACTGAACCTAGGGAGGTATATGACTGAGTCACATTCCCAGACCTTTTAGTTTTTGGGTTTTTTTTGTTTTGTTTTGTTTTGTTTTTTGAGACAGGGTCTCACTTTGTAGTTCAGGCTGGCCCTGAGCTCACTATGTAGCCCAGGCGAGCCTGGAACTCACAGCAATCTTCCTGCCTCTGCCTCCTGAGTGCTGGATTGACCTATGAACCACCACACCTGGCATTGTGATATGTGGTAATGAGGATCAGACTCAGAACCTTGTGCTTGCCAGGCAGATGCCAGAACCACTGGGCTAAATCTTCAGCCCCAGCCCTTTTAGTTTTTATTTGAAGACAGGGTCTTGCCTAGTTGTCCAGGCTGGCTTCAAACTTGTGATCATCCTGCCTCACCCGGCTGATCACTGGAATTACAGGCATCACTACCGTGGCCGCCAGATTGGTGAGCTTCAGTGTCCTTTCTAGCAACAACACCTCAGGGCTCTTTGCCAGTTTTCACAACCTCGTGTTCCCTTCCTGAGCTATGGCTCCCTGAGAGGAGTGAGTTCCGTGTTGGGTGAACACACGTGCACTTTGACACCCTAAATCTTAGATTGTGGCTCCTTTCTGCCTAGAGTTCACCTTCATCCGAGGCTCTCTGTACAGCTGAGTAGCGCGGGTCCATCACCAAGGCAACGCTCTCCAGAGGGCTGCCGTGTGCATCTCGGGTGCAGGCGGAGGTGGGTTCAGAGGAATGTGTCTCAGTATGTGCAGAAATACAACTGCCACATCGGTTAGAAACGTTCTGCAGTGAGGGCAGGGAAGTGAGTGACCGGCTGTCCTGGTGAACATGAGGAGCTCCAAGAGCTATTTAAATTGGGTTTTGCATAAGCAGGCCGACTGCCAGAGGAGGAACAAACATTTCCAGCACATACTGAGAGCGAAGAGCCAACACTGTACTGAGTGTGGGGTGTGGGTGTGGAAATGGCGCTGGGAAAGAAGCCAAGAGATGAAGTAGACAGATTGGTAAGCAGGGGACAGAGACGGGAAGGGAGAAGGGCATGTTCAAGAAGTAGCTGAGGAGAATTATGCCCTGCTAAGAGGCAACTCCCGGCCAGGTGCTGGGAGGAAGCACAGTGCCAGGTCCAGTTCAGTCCTCAGTAACACACATCCACAGAGAGGAGAGGGACATGTGTGGAGAGAATTAGAGAGAGCGAGCAGGTCTGGGGAGGCAAGACTGGTTACCACAGTCGCTGCGAGTCCACAGATGACTAGCATTACAATGCTTGGACCTTGTCCTCAAGTGGCCCAGGAACCTGAACAGTAGAAACCCAGGTGGCAAAGCAGGAAAGCACACAGCGCAACCAGAGTAATCAGCTGTCCTGAACATGGGCTCTAGAGCCAACTCAGAAGCAGAAGTGAGCCAGTTTGCAAGCTGTAGCATGTTTTTAGGGTCTTTTGCTTCCCAAAAGACCTTGAACAGTAAGGATCAGAAAGCACTTCTGTTTCAAAATCTGCTTGAAGGGTCAGCATGCATGGATAAAAAAGAAATAGTTTTCATATTTAGGTTTGTAACATTGACCATCTGAAAACACATTAAATACAAAGCTACCCAGAATGGCTCACATCTCTAACCCTAGCTACCTGAGAGGCTGAGGCAGGAGGATGTCAGATTTGAGGCCAGCCTAAACAATTTAGGGAGACTAAATCTCAAAATAAAAAGGTCTAGGATCTCCAGGATTGCGAAAAGCACAAACTAACAAAAAGATAAAATCCCCAATTAAATATTAAATTCTTTCTATAGTTAGACAGATTACATTCCCATTTTCAAGAAATTGAATATAGTGGTCTGTGCTTACCTCTTTTGGTATAGTGCTGAATCCCATGTATGTATGTATGTATTTATGTATGGACTGGTCCGGGATGATAAGGCTATGTCACCATGCCAGGCTGTACAAGGCCACTATTTTTATTTTTTTGAGTCAGGGTCTCCTTTATAGTTCAGGCTGCCCAAGCTCACTATGTAGCCCAGGCAAGCCTTGAATGCATAGCAATCCTCCTGCCTCTGCCTCCTGAGTGCTGAGCATGAGCATGAGTCATCACACACAGCATTGTGGTATGTGGTTACCAGAGATCGAACTCAGGACCTTGAGCTTGCAAGGCAGATACCAGAACCACTGAGTTTAAATCCTGCCCCCCCCACCCCGTAAGGCCAGTTTTGAATCTAAAACCAGCAGATAAGAATGTTTTCTTCCTTTCTCCTCTTCCTCTGGTACTTGTGTGCATCCAGGATAGATGTGACTCAGCTGTGTATCTTGAGTAAAATAATGCACTTCCGACCCCAGACCCAACAACATAATGGGGCACAGAGGAAGCTGATACTATTTTCATCCACGTTAATACTCAACAGTGGTTTTGCTGGTTGCTGTCTGCTGTAAGACTTTAACTACAAAGGAAGGAGCCACACCCTTTGCCCCCCACGCTCGACTCATCCTGGCAGAGACTCTTCTTTCCTTTTCCTGTGCACCAGCAAGGATTCGGCCCCCGAATGCCCAACAGCTGTTGGTCATTTATGGGAAAGTTGCAATGCTAAACCCTCAGCAGATTGGCAGATAATTTCTTGCTGTGTTTACACATTTCCTAGCAACAGGGAGATGGCACGGCTTGTTTTCCCAAGCGACAAGAGCTTGGCAGAGTGGCAAGAAGCCAGGGTGAGACCCATCTGAGTTTACAGCACCCGTTCTCTGGCTTCCTGGTAAATCTCGCCCAGATTTTGGGGCATCTTCTATGGCAGGCCCCATTTTCTCTGCAGTAATATATACTAATGGTGTGACACAAAAACTATCCAAGTAATGATCCTCTTCCCCACATTTTTTTTTTTTTTTTTAGGTTTTTTTTGAGACAGGGTCTCGCTTTGTGGTTCAGGCTGGCCCTGAGCTCAGCCTCAAACTCACATCACAATCCTCCTGCCTCTGCCTCCCGAGTGCTGGGATTACAGGCGTGAGCCACCACGCCTGGCACTGTGGATGTGGTACTGGTTGCTGCTGGGCGTGAGTCTCCACACCCAGTATTGTTATGTGGTTACCGGGGAATCGAACCCAGGCCCTTGCGCTTGCAAGACAGGCGCCGGAACCACTGAGCTAACTCCCCGGCCCTCTTCCCCACATTTTTAAAGTTTCTGTTGCAGATACGGGCTGACCAGCTCTGGCCAGTGGTCTGTGCAGAACAGGAATGCATTGTTCTCCAGCTTACATGACTCGTCACCGTGCGCCGTGTTCCTTGTCCCTGGTGCTGGGTTCCTGACGGCGCAGTCCTAATGTGGACTGGTCTCAGAGAAGGGAAACACACTGTGTAGTCAGCTGTGGAAGTCTTCAGCTAATAACGCAGCTGCCTCTCTGGCCTCTGCATCTGGCGCTCACCTGCCGCTCATCTCGCTCCATGACCTCCCTCTGGTAACTCACCGCTCTATCCTGAGTTGTGTTCAACACAACTTCACTTCCCCGGAGCAGAACTCTCAGCATGTGAGGACTCACTTGGCCTCGGAGTCCACTATCACTCTCCATGTGACAGTTCCCAAGTCCACATCTCTGACCAAAAGTCTTGTCTTCTGGAATGTGAAGCTTTGTATGATTCAGGTATGAAGTCCTATTAAAGTTACAAATCTGACTTCATGCCTAAATTAACATTTTTTAAAAAGTTGCCACATACAGGGATTTGATGGTCAGTCACTTACTATCGTCCTGGTAGCTACAAAGTAGGAAAACAGAAATCTCATGAATTTGCATTCTGGAACCAGTAATCTACTGGTGAACTGGATGGGATTCCAAGAAAATCCTTGTAGTTATTCGAACTTCCTCTCATATTACCTCAGACTACATTCTTAGAATGTAGAGCTGTAGGTTTCATTGACTTGTTTAGCAGTACTGGGGCCTGAACCCAGGGCCTTTGCACTGACCTATATACGCACGCCTTTCTGAGACAGGTTCTCACTAAGTTGCTCAATTGCCAGGTGACGCTCACACTATCTCCCTGCTTCAGCTGTCCAGAGCATGGGATTACATGTGGGTCGCCTCATCGGGTTTTGTTTTGTTTTTTTAATCTCTCTCAGCTTGTCACAACCTCCTATATAACATATGGACACAAAAGAGCTCAGGGTAAGTTAGCTCTAGATTTTCTAAGCAGCAGAATTTCCCTTATTAGGGTCAACATTTGCCTGAATGACAATGAAACATCTGAATATGACTTTTTTTTTTGAGACAGGGTCTCACTTTGTAGTTCAGGCTGGCCCTGAGCTCAGCCTCCAACTCACATCACAGAAATCCTCCTGTCTCTGCCTCCCGAGTGCTGGGATTACAGGCGTGAGCCACCATGCCCAGCACTGTGGTATGTGGTACTGGTTGCTGCTGGGTGTGAGTCTCCACGCCCAGTATTGTGTGTAGTTACCCAGCATCAAACCTGGGTCCTTGCACTTGCAAGACGCGCCGGAACCTCTGAGCTAAATCCTTGGCCCCTGAATATGACTTTATAAAAGGCTCTGGCATTCACTTAAAGTAAAATTAATGTAGGTATTTTCTTTCCTGATGTCACTATAAATACAGCACATTTTTCCACTAAGCATGGAAAATCAAAGATAAATCAAACTCATTTAAAAAGACATTAAAATATATTTATGCCATAAGGGCTGATTACCAGCCTTAAAATCTCTCTTCAACATCAACTGAGCCCCAGTGAGTTAACGCCGGCAGCTGGTCAGGCTATTGCTGAAGTTACCATCAGCACCACACGCGGGACTTTTCCGAAGGTCAGACAGTGCTTGAGTGAAGAGAGATGTTTCCCGGCTTCCCAGTAGGGACCAGGAAATGGCCCCATCTGCTTCCAGCCCTCAGGACTGCTCTGCACTCTGAAGACTATCCCTCTCCTTACAGGTCCCCAACATTGGGCGTATCTGCTGCTTGTTTTTTCTCAACCCTTATCACCCTCCTCTGCCTTAACAAAGTCACTTAGTATCTATCTACTTTTCTCTCATCTTCCTGACAGCAGTTCAAGGGTTTTTACACCAATAAAACTGTTACTGGATAGGGAACATCGGTGGTTGTGACCTTCCTCCTCATCTTTTCCTCCCACATTTCCACTGTCGGTAAGACTTTGTTAGGACTGACTGAGGGCACACAGCACACACGAGCTTCCAGCACTTCGCTCCTGCACCCTCACCGGACCTGTTAGTGAAACGCTACTCTGCTGGTTAAAATTATTCAAGTGGGCATTTTGCTACCACTCCTTCAAGATTAGCTTCTTCGGGTGAGTATAAAGTATTTGTCAAGCAGTGAAATCTCACTCATCCTTCTAGATGCAGCTGAGAGATGATCTTGTCTCCTCTGTCCCACCAGCACTACACACATCACATACAGCCCCGTAAAGAGTGTCACTCTCAATTTGCAGGGGGCGAGACAGTGCCTTGCACTGAAACTCAGTAAATGCTGTGTACAATTAATTCTTATTACTGTTTTAGAATTTGCACTTTTGCACATAGGCTAAAAAAATCAGCGAGGTGGGGTGGTGCATACGTATAGTACAAGTTACTTGGGGGCAGGAGGAGAGGAGATGATTTGATTTCAGAACCTGAGAGGGGAGCCCAGGCACTAGCGATATCAAATCAAACCATCCCACAATCATACACATTCTTCTTCATTTCATAAGAAGCAGGGTGGCCAATGACACCAAAAACTACCTGAGTTATTTACTTCCATTTTTTCCTGGCTGTACACACAGAAATAGAATTTGCTTCTAAATGTAGACCATCTAAAACATTACACACAATGGAATGTTAGCACAGTGCAAATGAGTTTTGCAATTAATAAAAATATTTACTTAGCAACTGTTATGAGCAAGTTCTAAAAATACCTACCACCTCCCTCCCTTCCCTCGGAATTTCTAGTACAGCACTTTATCACCAAGATTTGCACTGTTGTCCAGTGACACACAGAACAAATGGCTGAGTGCTTGAAAGATGCAGGAATCATTTCCAACATTTATTCTCTCTTCCTTCTCTGTTATCAGTAACTTTGCAGGCTTAATATGGTAATGTTGAGAAAAGGTCAAAATTTTATACCCAAGACATTTTGCTCCACAATAGACAAGCTATAAAAGTACTATATTTTAAGAATTCAGTTGTAGGGTGCTCACCTAACAGGCATAAGGCCAGGGTGTGATCTCTAACACCACCCCCAACGGTAAAGAAGTACCGCAGAGGAAAATTGTTTACTGAACACATTGGTATATTAGAACAATCTATGTAAATCTGGATGCACAGAAAATGTTTGCAGCAAAAATAATGATCAAATATGGACTTGGCAGAGTGCAATTCCCAAGTAATGCACTCCTGATAGCCAGATGGATAATGTAACCTAAATCTGTCCCATACTGTTTTGTTGTTGTTGTCTGCAGTACCAGGGATTAAACTCGGGCCCATGTGTTAAAGGTAGGTGCAGTATCACTTAGCTAAATCCATGGCTCCCAATACTAACTTTATTTTATTTTATTGTTTTTTTCGAGACAGGGTCTTGCTTTATATAGTTCAGGCTGGCCCTGAGCTCAGCCTCAAACTCACATCACAGCAATCCTCTTGCCTCTGCCTCCCGAGTGCTGGGATTACAGGCATGAGCCACCATGTCCGACACTGTCTTAGTGGTGCTGATTGCTGGTGGGTATGAGTCTCCACGCCTAGTATTGTATGTGGTTACCAGGGGATCCAACCTGGGTCCTTAAACTTGCAAGACAGGCACCGGAACCACTGAGCTAAATCCCTTACCCCCAATACTAACTTTTAAACTGACTTCAAAAACACATTTCAGTATTTTGGAAAGACTGTTAAGGAAAAACTGGCTAACAATTTCTTTTCACTATCATCATACAGATGAGGTACTGGTGGTAACCTGTAAGGGTTGCCTGATGAATGAAATATATAAACTGTTCTTGGGGCTGGGGATTTACCTCAATGGTTCCAGCATCTTCCTGGCAAATGCAAGGTTCTGAGTTTGATCCCCTGGTAACACATACTACAGTGCTGGGCATGGTGGCTCATGCCTGTAATCCCAACACTCAGGAGGCTGAGGCAGGAGACTGCTGTGAGTTCCAGGCTCACCTGGGCTACGTAGTGAGTTCAAAGCCAGCCTGAACTATAAAGTGAGACCCTGTATCAAAAACAAACAACAAAAAATTGCTCATGCTTCATGATGCCACTAGATGATAAAGAGTTGTGAATACTACTTGGCCAGTACACTTGAATTTCTTTCCACTCATCTGCAACAGACTGAAGAGAATGGGCTCTCACACTCACTTCTCAATGTGGACTCTATCAAACAGCCATAAAATGATCAAACAGAAAAGTAATAAATTAGTAAACAGAGGCCTTGCTCTCCTGGATTCCAGATCTGCTGTGATGCATAAAGACTTCTAAGCAACTGCAAACCCCAAAGCCAAAGAACCACTGCATCAGCATAACCACGCAGAACGCACACACCGGCAGTGGCGTCCGAGCTCTTTGCCTCCTGAGGTCATTCTGATGGCCCGACAGCACTCAGAGTATCTGAGCTGTTAACACCTGCATCTCACTAACCTTAACACACAGCAGCTGTTTGCATATGGCTGTTTCCATTAGGTAAATGAAGTAATTCATGACTAGACAACAATCAAACAAACATTTTTCCCATCCAACATACTCCAAACACTACAAAAGGACTAAGTCACCTCACCCCTACCCAAATCTACCTAAGATACTGCCTGGGTGGGAGCACAGGGAGACTGCCCTGGTGTGTAAGAAGCCCGTAAGTTTAGGACAGATACAGAAAACACCCCATTGGCTTGTTACCTGCAGCTCTACACTCTAAGAGTGTAGTCTTAGGTAATGTTCGATCTTTCAAGCCCAATGGCTTCGTAGGTATTTTTAGAACTTGTTAATTTATCCCAACAGTCTCTCCCTTCATATATATCGTTTTATTTTCTTCTTATACCTTCCCCAAACAGAGACATTCAACAGTAGTTAGAAGGGCGATCTCCCAACATTTAAAAAAACTGCACCCCTCAATGGGTGAACAAAGTAAAGAGTCGTAACCTAGAGTTCAGCCGAGAAAGCCACTGTGGAGCCTTAAGTTGTGACGGGCTCCACTGTAACCAGGTCATATATGTGTCAAGATAGTCACAACTTCCTTATTCTCCAGTTGTTAGCAAAGCCCACTTATAGCCTAAACTTTGTGTGGTTAGAACCCTTGCACATGCTAAACAGTCTACCATTCACTTATATCCCCAGTCCTCAATTTGACACTAAAAATACTATTTAATAACACCCAATAGGAGCAACTGTGACAAATCTTAACCCAACCTTAAGAAGAGTAGAGCTGTCTCCACTGCTCCCACACACCCACACCCAAGTCAAAGTCAATCCTGCTGCTGTGCCTCACATACACATCCCTAAAACAGACCCTACTGTACAGAAAGCCGAGCATCAGGGTTATACAAGGTGCTTAAGGTAGGGCCTGCAGCACACGCAGCACCCAACATACACGATCTGGATCACCGACACTGGCTTAGAAGGGCGACAGGCATCAGCAGTTAACTGAAGCCACAGGAGTCCGACCTCACCGGCTTTTCACTTTCACTTTTCTTCCACCATGAACAGCCGCTCCCATGACTTTTCAAGGTAGATACATACTCTAAAGCTAGTTTTAATCACATTGCTCCCTTTACCAGTTGGGTCTTCAAGAAGAGCTTTCAAGGATCCATGGAGGCTGCACTCAGGGCTGGAGTAATGCAGCCACACAGACCCACCTGCTCGGAACCTTCAGGTGGCTCCTGTGTCACAGGATCAGTGTATCTAGAGACTTCAGTTCTGGCACAACAGGATGTTGGAGTTCATCCAGTCTTTCCCCAGCCCTGAGATCAGATACTCCTGAGAGCCGTGGTTCCCACTAGTAACTCATGGCAGTGCTAGACACTACCATGACTCCACTTTTACAGGTGTCAGAAAATGTCACTGTACTTGATTAAGCAGAATAGTGTCCTTGGTTTATTGTTCTTTTGCAGTTTCAAAAGTATATTAAACCAAAACCACCTCCCTTCCCCCAAGAAATTAAAAACTTCCCAGGTCCTTTGAAATAGTTTCTTGCTGTGTAGCTCTGGCTGGCCTTAAACTTCCTCTGTAGTCCAGACCACCCTCCTACCTCAGCCTCCTCAGTGCAGGGATTACACATCTAGCTAGCCCAGGCTCACCTTAAATGAGATGGAATAGGTCACAAACACAGTTCAGTAGTGGAGCTTTTCCTTTGGTGCTAGGTTCTATCTCTTTCCCACTCCCACACACAGACACTGCAGATGAAACATTTACGTTCTTTACTACTTTACACAGGTAAATCCTTTCACATCTTGGTCACAGGAGCATGTTTTAAAACTGGAAAATGAGGGCAGAGGACTTGGCTCAGTGGTTCTGGTTTCTGCCTGGCAAGCACTAGGTTCCAAATTCGATCCCCAGTAACCACATACCACAGTCCTGAGCATGGTAGCTCAACCCTGTAATCTGAACACTCAAGGCAGATGCAGAATTGCTTTGAGTTCAAGGCTGGTTTGGGATACATGGTGAGTTCGGGTCCAGTCTGAACTACAAAGTGAGACTCCACCTCAAAAAAACAAAACCACCTTGCAAAGGAACAGAAAATATAACTGCTAACTCTCCTGGACTCACTGGAAGAGCCACTGTTAAAATGTTAAAGCCAGCTTTCATATTTCTGTGGCTCACTCTACTACTTAAAAAAAAAAAAAAACCCCACAGCACTGGCAATTAACTCAAGGCTCTGCATACACTAGTCAATGCCTCACTGAGGGACACACCAGGATCCTGCCATCTTGCCTAGGCTGGCCTCAGACTTGGGATCCTTCTGCCCTGGTCTCTCGGTAGCTGGGAGTTCAAGTGTGTGCCCACACCAGGACAAAACTATTCTTTTCTCTACAACGTTTGGGAAGCTAGGTGGCCCAAGTTCTAAACTTAATAACTACTACAGTAAGCTCTACTTGAGACATTTAATGTTCAGTATAGCTAGTATTCCAAGGACCAGTAGATGTAGAACTTAATAAAAACATGTTGGGGAAGTCACAGGAAACCGAAGAGCAAACCTCCAGAGAGCTACTTGTAGGCCAGAAGTGTATACACACAACCGTATGGGAGGAGATAACCAGTCTCTCCCTTCACATATATCGTTTTATTTTCTTCTTATACCTTCCCCAAACAGAGACATTCAACAGTAGTTAGAAGGGCGATCTCCCAACATTTAAAAAAACTGCACCCCCCAATGGGTGAACAAAGTAAAGAGTAGTAACCTAGAGTTCAGCCGAGAAAGCCACTGTGGAGCCTTAAGTGGTGAGGTCTTCCAATTTCAGAGTGATGTCTTCAACTTGTGTCACCATTTTTGTGGAAAAACATAATTTAATTTTGGTGAAATGAGATTCATCTCTCGACAGGATTAGTAACAGCATTCACTCAATTTCATAATCTTCTTTTGTGAATTGTGCAGAAAATGAATGGTAGCTAGAAAGAAGATCAATGGGATTCCAGCTCCAGCTGCAGATGGAATAACAATATACCAGGACAAAAACACCTATTATTTTGATTTACAAAGCTAACAGTAGGTTTTAATCTGCAACTGAAGTACAGACCAACTACACCACAACCTTTTCAAATGGCAAAAATACAAAAAGGTGTTACAAAAATATTTCAGAAAAAGTGCATAGTCTAAGTGCATAGTAAATAAAAGCACTGAAAAATATCTTGCTAGAGGGAGTTCAGCTTGGAAAAGTTATTATTACCAAAGCTAAACAGTTTTATTTTACACAAACTATACTCAAAAATAGCTTTATGAGACTGATTTCTGGCTAAAAGTATCAAAGGGTTTATTAGTCAAGGGGAGGAAAAAAAAAACCTTAACTGACAAGAGTGGTTTGAAAAGAAAAATAAGCTGCCTACCCCTAAAGTTCAGACTAGGATTTCTTCTGTATTATGGTACCAATAAATCCATTAATGACAGAATGTGACAATAGGAATTAATTATTGCTAAAGTATTTTGAAAATTAGAAAAAAGGAAAAAAATATTTTAAAAACCCCAAAATAAAACCTAATACAGTCTAACCAAACATGTTGACTTACAGTTTCAAAGGTACAAGGTAAAATACCTACATTTACACAATAAGCTCTCGGTAGCATTTTCAGACTATTCTTTTAATTTATCCCAACATGCTATAATTGAATAAATTACATTATTCAAAGAATTACTGTCAATAAGTTTCCTTTTGTCAGAGGAAGAGCGCACAGGTAAGACTAAGAAGAGGCGCACACAGGTAACCTACAGAAGCGGGCGGGGCTGGAGAGGGTCCAGAATCACTCCAACTTCACACAGGAGAAACTCTCCACGGGTGGGCAAGTGCTTACAGCCACTTCACGAGTATTTTTAAAGAAAGTATTTTGTATTCAGACCCTTTTAACGCTTTCATTCTCATTCAAAATCAGTCCAGCCATTAGTCAGTCAGTGGCAGCAAGAATTATGTCAAATTCTGGCAGAGGCAGTACTAGGTACTGTGCCTGAAAGTCATAAAAAAAACAAAAAAACAAAAAAACCCAACTTTTTCCTTTAGACCAAAAGAAAAAATAAAATCTTTAAACTAGAAAAAAAAAAAAGAAAAAGAAAAGAAAAGAATTTTAACACTAAATCTCAAACAACTTGCAATGGAATATCATGTAACAAATGGCTTGAAGTCTATCAAAAAATTGGGGAGATTTTTATTTCATTGAGTCAGCAAGGCATTTTGTTTGTTTTTTAAAAAAATCTCATCTCCTTACAGAAACAGTTTTTAGTTTTTAATGAATGTGTAAACAAAAAAGCTCCCATTTCAAAATAAAAGCAAAATCCCAGATCATAGATGTTTACAGTGATTACATATCTAAGCAACATACATACATGTTCAGTTGTAAGATGTTAACTAAATTTGTGACAAGTATGCTTTTTTTTTTTTTTAATACCAAGAACATTATAGAGTTAATGCGAGTCCTAAGGATAATCTAGTAGTCACTAAATTTTTCTGAAGTCTTCACTTTAGATGCTGTTATTTCTAGCACAGGTAAGCAGGCAGTCTTTCATATGCTCAGACACTGGAATCTTTGGTTGCTACCATGTCAGCTGGCTTGCAAACAAGAAGCCAACCATTCAAAGAATGTTTTAAGTGAACAACTTGCAAACCCCAGGGATGGAAAGACCCTAAGAATGCACAATTGTGAGCATTTACAACCATCACAACTGTGGCTGAAGACTGTTCATGCCGTTCTTCTGAAATGAGATCTCAAAGCAGAATATTTCAAAATAAAAAGTTTAAACAAAAAATTGGCATGTGCACAATTTCTCCACCAATTTGTGTATGTGTGTGTCAACCATTTAGTTTTTCCACTTGAAAAAATGCAATAAAAAACCAGACACCATGTTTCACTATCTCAGTTAATATTCACAATTACAGCGGCTACAACTCCAGACAAAGCATCAGCAATGCTGCCCAGAGCCAGTTTATACTGAAATTAAGTTCTTTACACCAAGTAAATGGTTGTCCACAACCACTGGCTAGTGTACATATGAACTAAAATTTCTAGATTTGGGGAGAAACAAATGCTGCTCCGATCATCTGCTCTGCTTCTTCTGTTCTTCAATTCATGCTTAGAAGCCTATTGAAAAAGAATCAAAAGAAAAAAATGTTAAAATTTCAAGTTAAAAAAGAAATCATATCCGAAATGGGGAAACTGGGTAGAACTGAGATAATAATAATTCTATGGCAGCTTCATACCACTTTATCTATTTGAAAATCACTAGGCTTAACTCTCTAAAACAGAAAACATCAATCTGTATGTAATGAAAACAAAATTCCCTGGTTTGGATGATCCTAGGAAGGAGTGGTGTACACTGAATTAAAATCTGAAGAATTACTAGTAATTCCAACGAGTATGCTATTTACTTCAATACCTAGAACATAGTATGTTTTCAAATTTTCATTCTAGCATTGAAAAAAAGGTTGTCTTAACAATCAGAGTACAATTTTAATCATACTACAAAGCACAGGTTTTTTTCTTCTTCAAAACTAGAGATTTGAGGCCAAGGCTTTTGGGCTGTATCCTGGCTCTCAAACGTGAAACAGGGCTCTGGGTGGGCCTTAACCTGAGTGTGGGAACTGTACAGATGTGTCACCATGCACAGCTACAAAAAAAGTAAAACAGAAACCTTACACAGAGCTTTAAAACGTCTTTACTTCTACTGAACAAGTTTTGTCACTGATTTGAAAAATGTAAACAAGGGATGTTTTTGGGGGTTTTTCCTTCTCAAGTCCTTGCACTTCTCTGTGTACTTCCCTCTTCCCCTTTGAGCAGACCCTGCTTCTTAAAGGCAGGTCTTAATACAAGATGCTTGGAGTTCACAATAGCTGCAGGTTTTACCTCTGGCTATTGGCAAAAACAAAAATCTGTCTTTTACTCTGAAAATTCTATAAGCATTTTCTCTTCTCACCTAGACGCACTAAGACATAAGTGTCCCCTTGATCCTTTCTTCCAAACTCTTTTTAGACAGAGTCTTGCTATGTAGTTCAGCCTGTCTGCGGACTCAGTTTTCAAAGATGTCATATATAACCTAACTTCTTAAAATAAATCATAAAACAACAAACTTCCTTTTCTCAAGTATTTGTTAGACAATCTCCTTTGGGCTTCATGGGATATATAAAATATCCCTGTAATTTACTTTTTATTGCAAGTATGATTTGGGTGTTTTTGAAAACAGTACCATTTATATATCATTTCTTGGTAAATATTTTCTTACTTGAACTTTTTCATTTAAGGGCAGAAACTATCATTTTCATTTATTTGATAAACACACTGTACTTAAGGCTGATGGACAAAGATAGGAGGGCTTTACTTTTTTGTTTTTCCACAGTGTCTAATCAAAGCATGGGCACATAAGAGACAGTGTTTTTTGAATATTAAGTTAAAGGGAAGCAAATGTGAAAAATGAAGAATGAAACCCTCACTAGAGGGAACATTATATACTTCACATCTATTATTAAACTGGGTGAACAAAATAACCTCTCATTTGTGTATGACAGGGTCTTGCTACAGATCTGAAGCTACTTCAAACTCTCAATCTTCTTCCCTTAGCTTCCTAACTGCTAGGACTACAGACTTGCACCACTATACCTTGTTCCAAAATAAGGTAAAAACAAAATAATGCAAACAAACAAAACTAAGCCTCAAGTAAAGAAACTAAATTAAGCTACTCAAGTTAAGAAACTATGGGTGAGCCCAAATAGATATATGGCCTTTAAACTACTGGGATTTGGTTTCAAGTCTTGCTGTCAGTCGTTCTTAAATATGATAAAAAGAAGCATTTTCACAGCTATTAAAACTGATGGGTTTTCTTTCATCATAGTCTGCATATAGAATTGCATCATAGTGAATAATTTGTCATGTTGAGTATTTTCAAATGACTTTCAAATAGAAAAATCTAACTACTAACAACTAAAAAAGAAAGCGTATATTGTTAGTCAAAATCTTAGGAAACTCTTTGGTTTTTAATAATGGGAAAGCTCTAGATAAGAATTTCATGTTTGGAATCACTAGATCAATTAGTGATTATAACTGTTTAAAAGACTGGCTAATGGCTGGCCTAACAATATTCTGGTAAGACTACAGCAGTCAAATTCAGATTGAACTCTTCAGCCAGTGGAGGGACACTGCACCGAGGATCAATGGTTTTCTCCAAACTGTCCAAAGTGTTACTGAAGTAGGTAAAATCTCAATATGAAGATTCAGCAGGCATCCAACATTCGATCTTCAAGTACATTTCTGTGCTTTAGTCTTTCATTTTTATCTTGCAATCTGAATGACATCTCCTGGCTCCCAAAATTCAAGAACATTTCTTCTTTATATCTTAAAATAAGGGATGAATCCCTTTGTTCCTAAAATAGAAGAGAAAAGAAAGTTAAAACAGAGTTGATGGACGAATGTGATTACTCAGGAGCTAACAGCTACATTTAAACTTTTTAAATCTTTGAGTAAAACTTTTATTACTTTCATATAACAAAAATATTCTGTCCCTCAATATGAAATCTAAAACTTGAATGTTATCTGTGAACTCACTTCAAACATAATTGCTTTCTAAACAAAAGAACGACAACAAAAAAATCAATCTAAAGAGGTACTTAAGTCTTTTGTTTGGTTTTTTGAGACAGGGTCTCACAATGTAGTAGAGTGGCCTCAAACTCACAGCCATCCTCCTGCTTCAGCCTCTCAAGTGCTAGCTTTATAGGACTGTGTCACCACATCTGACAGGCTATAGTAGTCTTATAAACTTGTGATGGCTTTTCACTATGCAATCTCATTTCTATTGATTAACTGCACATACACTTTTGTGGCCTTTTGGTTACACAGAATTAAGCTCAGAGATACTGAGTAAGATTGGCCATACAGGGCCAGAGATTTAACTCAGTGGTTCTGGTGACTGTTTTGCAAGCACATGGGCCTGGATTTGATCCCAAGTAACCATATACAACAATGCCAGGTGTGGTGACCCACACCCACCAGCAATCAGTACCATATACCACAATGCCAGGTGTGGTGGCTCATTCCTGTAATCCCAGCACTTGGGAGGAATAGGTAGGAGGATTGCGGAGTTCGAGGCTTGTCTAGGTTACACAGTGAGCTCAGGTCCAGCCTGAATTACAAAGTGAGACCCTGTCTCAAAAAAAAAAAAAAACAAAAAACTGGCCACATATAGCTGAAAAACAGAAACTACAGTACCTCTTCCCTGTAGAAACAAAAACCATTAAATTGGGAAAATTTTTATGTGTACAAAAAAGGCAACTGACAATTCAAGTATATAGCAGGTTTGTATCATGCTAACCTGTACCAACAGACTTATGGTCTGGATTCATTTGCCTTTCACTACTACAGACTAACTCTCCAATAGATTTCTCAAGTTGCTGAGTATTAAAATACCTGTTACAACTGAATCCTTCTTCAGCTGGTATATGTTCTGCATTATTCACCACTGAATCACAGCAACACTTTTATTCTTCAAGTTCTTCTTAAAGTTGTAGAATATCCAACATGTTGAAAATTTGATAGGCGCGGCATGCCTTAGACACATGGGCTCTAAGCTGCCACAAATCAATTCTTGCACATTCATCCTCATTTTCCTGCTGGGTTAATTATTTTCTCTCCCGCTTTACTGTTCACAGTGAAAAAAGCTGACAAAAATTCAAGATTCAGTGAGGAGACGAAGTTGACTGGTATGTCTTTGGAATGAGTGAATTCAGAGTAGATCATCTTCAGTAATTTCAAGGTCTTCCCTTGTTTTTTGGATTAGGTTGCTAAGTGATCAGCCATGTTCCTGGCAGTAATTGGTGAAGTCAGAAAAAGTTAAGCCAGACATAATTAGCAGGTGAAGCCCAATACATACTGGAAGGTAATTTACAGAAGACCATAGACATGGTAGATGGGAAAATACTTCTAATCTTCTTTGAATGTCAACAATTCTGACATCCACTTACATGATTATGATAAAGTTATGTTTACTACCTATGGATGGTATGGCAAGCAAATGAGTTAAAATATCAAGAGTGGAGAAACAGAATTATATTATATATATATAATATATATATATATTATATATATATATATTATATATATATATATATGGATTTTGTTACTTCTGTAATTTTTGGTGATCTGGATGATGATGATGACAGTATTTTCTTTCTTGAGGTAGGGTCTTGCAGTATTTGAAACTACATTCCTACAGTCTCAGCCTCCCAAAAAGCTGGGATCACAGATATTCACACCACCATGCTTGGGATTAACTAGATTTTCAAGGTCCTAAAACTCCCTTTCATTTACTACTATTTCAGTGTATTAAGAAGTGTTTTTCTGATAGCAAATGTTGCTGAAAAAAGGGATTTCACAGTTAAAATGCATTTGTTAGGTATGTTGAGTCTGAATTTATATTTTTCTTCAATGTAACTAAAAAACATGAAATTATAATCTGTAGCACATTAGCAATGAAAAACTAGTACAGATCATCATGAACATTAGGAGAAAGCTTCGTTTGCTGGGTCTTTTGATAGCCACTGGAATGTAGTATTTGAAAAGGAATAAAAAGGAGTAATCAGGGCAGCAATCTGCCTATTATATATAAGCCCAAGTCACTTAAGTAAACTGAACTTTAGAGTCTTTCCACATTTTAGAATGAACTGCTGCTAAGCTGGGTGTGGTGGTGTACACCTTCAACAATCCCACTACTTGAAGGGTAAGGCAGGAAGATTACTGCAAGTTCAAGGCCAGCCAGGGCTACATAGCATACTCAAGGGTAGCCTGAACTACATGGTGAGACCCTGTCTCAAAAAAAAAAAAAAAAGTATGACAACTTAGTATAATTTTCCATAGAAGACACATTAGATATTTCAAAAATAACCATACAGATTATAATTAATAACAGTATTTGCAGAATTTCCCCCAAAACAAATATTTCTACAATATGGATTTATAAAAAGCTATTATTAAAAAGGCAACTTCTAAAATTTTTAACTAGAGAGCCGGGAATTTAGCTCAGTGGTTCTGGTGCCTGTCTTGCAAGCTCAAGGACCCGGGTTCGAATTCTTGTTAACCACACATACTATACTGGGTGTGGAGACATGGCCAGCAGCAACCAGTGCCACATACCACAGTGCCGGGCGTGGTGGCTCACGCCTGTAATCCCAGCACTCAGGAGGCAGAGGCAGGAGGAATGCTGTGATGTGAGTTTAAGGCTGAGCTCAGGGCCAGCCTGAACCACAAAGCGAGACCCTGTCTCAAAAAAAAAAAAAAAAATTTTTTTTAACTAGGAAAATTTAGTAATATGTTCTCATCACTGAGATTTCTTGAATCAAAGAACCACTGAGATACCTGAGTTCTTCCTTAAGTAAAAAAGCCTACTCTAGTAGGACCTAACAGACTATGCTTTAATACACCTCAATTAAAAAACAGACTGAAGGGCCGGGGATTTAGCTCAGTGGTTCCAGTGCCTGTCTTGCAAGCGCAAGGGCCTGGTTCAATACCGGTGACCTTATACAATACTGGGCATGGAGTCTCATGCCCAGCAGCAACCAGTGCCACATAACACAGTGCTGGGGGTGGCAGCTCACACCTCTAATTCCAGCACTCGGGAGGCAGAGGCAGGAGGATTGCTGTGAGTTTGAGGCTAAGCTCAGGGCCAGCCTGAACTACTACAAAGTGAGACCCTGTCTCAAAAAACCAAAAGAAAAAAACAAACAAACAAACAAAAACAACAACAACAACAACAAAAAATAACAACAGACTGAAATGAAAAATAGTCTAGATACTGTGCTAGAAATAAGGTTAGGGGACTAGCCTTCTCATACTTGCTGGATATCCTCTCGGGACTGCTGCATTTTCATGGCTTTCTATACAAAGGGATTTGTGCAAGACTCGATTATACACTAAATTCTATACAGAAGAAATAATACACACTGGGGATTTAGCTCAGTGGTTCTGGTGCCTGCCTCACAAGCTCAAGATTCTGATTTCAATTCCTGGTACCAAGGAAAGAAAAGAAATAATATAGGCAAGAAGTTAAAGAGTCAAAAATAATTCTGCTACTTAGGATCTGTGGAAGGGCATATTTTAGTAACAAGCAATATTCTCCTTAGGATCAAAATATACTCATCACCTAGGAATTCCCCTTTCCCTCTTCCAGAAACTGGGTCTCTCTATATTGCATAGTATGGCCTTGAATTCCTTGATTCAAGTGATCATCCTGTCTCAGATACCTATGTATCGGAGACTACAAGGTCAAATTCATCTCTGAAAGTAGTCAATATGTGATTACTTATTGACATTTCAGTTTTAAGAGTTCATTTAATAACCACTATCACTATGGTTAGTGATGCTAATAAATGTTCTTAAGATTTTGAAAAACAGCTTCTATACAAAGTAAGCATTAAACTGAATCACAATTTTTCTTTTTACAAAAAAATACACTAACTTGGTGGATCCAATCTCATCTTTTTAAAACCTGGGTAAGGCCAGGTATGGTGGTGCACACCTATAATCCCAGTATGTGGGAGACTGAGGCAGGACCATTGCAAGCTGAGGCCAGCCTAGGCTACACAGTGAGTCCAAAGTCAGCCTGAACTATACAGCAAGATCTTGTTTCAGAAAAACAAATAAAAAAAGACATAGGTTAAGCAAATAAAAATTTTGCTTATTAAAGAGACACACCATGAACAATGGAGCTAACATAAGGTAATTCTTTCTGAAGGCTGTTGAATGCCTGAAGTAAAATGTTCCAAGCCAGATGAGATTTCAATCTAATTTGTTCTAGAAACTGTAACTCATGAAGATTCTATTATCTCAGCTTTAGGCAAAATTAGTTTAATTTTGCAAGAAAAACCAAATATCCTACACATGTCAAGAGTAAGTCCTTAGCTTAGAGAATACATTTGATCTTAACTCAACAGCAGAACTATTTTTTAATGAGCCTACCCACCTCATTATGGATTTCAGGGCCCTATAATCACAATTAAAACTGGTAAGAGGCAATCACAACCCAACTAAGGTACAGAGGCACAGCACCAAAAGTTTGCTATGCCAAGCTTAAATGTATTCCCCAAAGGATCCCTGAACTACATTAGTTCTTCAGTTTTGACTCTTTCTCAAATACAGAAACCCAGAAGGGAAGCACTTCAAACTCCATTTCTAATGGACAAATTTGGTGGGATGAGGATAGTCATCAGTTACATTTGACCTTGTGTTTGCCAGGCAGACACCGGAATTACTGAACTAAATTCATGGGCCCTGCTATCTTTCTTGAAAAGTATTCTCTGTGAAGACTACATTCAGACTAAAGAAGTCATTCAGAAATGAGAAACTAACAAAAAACCAACCCTTACTTGCCCACCATTTCTCCAAGAAAGGGGCAAAGAAAATCGAAAACATGAAAGCAAGTGTGGAACTGAATGTCAACAGTGGTTCAGAAACTGCGCTGCGCCTAACAGTCGGACTCCACAGAGACACCCAGGACCACAGAAGACAGGAAGGAGACAGACAAGCAGCTCGACGGCATTCGCTCCAGTCGCTCTCAGTCTACAGGGCTCTAACTGTACACTTCAACTCCACACTAAACACCTAGAGCCTGATAACTACAATATTTTAGAAAATAAAACCAAAACAATGGAATCATTTTAAAATTAAGAACTGTTATAGTTGATGAGCAAGTAAGTCTTATTTTGTGATTAGTAAAGATAAATGAGCTTTGCAGTTTGTTGAGCATTTAAGGAGTACATGAGACACTCTTCAACTTGAGAAGATAAAAGAAACTTCAGGGCCAATGGCAAACTCACCTCTTGAAATTAGAACATGTTCATAAATTCCTTTTAAATACTATAGTATTAACATGCAAAAAAATTCTTAACACTGTTAGTCTGAAAGAAAGTCAAAATACCATGGCAAATCAGATTCATTATTAAAAATCAACAAGTGTTAGGTCTAGGATTTTGGATTGATTGATATAATACCATATTCCCAACACCAAATGTTTATTTTGGAAAAGGGTTAATGAATGAGTAAAAAAGATGCAGTTGTTAAAAAAATGACCCAAAATCCCAAGAGAAATGATATAATAATATACACACATATATGTATATACAAATACATATACATATATATATATATGAACAAGGACATTTGGGTTTAAAGTTAGTAGTCAAATTTTCCAAGGACGTCTCTTTTTTTGTTTTGTTTTTTTTAAACAGAGCCAAATTTTTATGTATTTTAAAACCACCTCCTTGATCTAACACTGTTATAAATGAATGAATTATCCAATTTTGTATTGAATTTTTTTCCCTGTAACGTCACTTGGTTCTTGGCTACTAACCTTTCATGTTACTCTTGGTTTTGTCAGTTTGCTTGCCTGTGGGGGTTTGGGCCTGTTGACCCTGCCCACTGGAAGAGGCTGCTTGTTGTGCTGCTTTCTGCTTTAACATTGTCCAATCAAATGTATAGTCATACTGGTGATTCAAGGTCCTGAAAAATATAAAATTATAAGGTTTTTACCTCCCAAACTGAGGTAGAATGTGGGTGGCAGACTGAAAAATTACATTAAAAACAGAAGGTTCCATTATTCTTCAAAAGGGGCAGGTGAGTGAAAAGAAAAACAGGCAAAATGAAGAAGTACAATTCTGAGGCAAAGAGGCATTCAGGTGGATATCTGTAACGGAAAGTAATTACCTAGAGGCCCAAAGGGCAGGTATGGAATCAAGTTTGAGGAAGTATGTCTAATGGTGCCCTGGAAAGAATTTCCTGGCATTAAAGAATTACCTCAATCTCTTTCTTCCAAATAAGAGCTTGAGCTACATATATGCTAAAGGAACTCCGATTTGGGATTGCCTCCTCATTTGAAAGATTCTTTAACTATCTAGTATTTTAATTGTTTCTTAAATTTTGTACTGTATCAGATTTTAGATTAAAACTACAGAGTTACAAGGGGGCACTGAAACCCACTCATAGATAATGTGAACTAGAATCACTTAGGAAAAATTAGACTACATTGATCCAGTTGTCTTTTATTCTTATTAGTGTACTATAGAATACATAAGTTAAATCGAGCTAAGCTATTTCCTTCATTAAAGTGTACAGTCTTAAAAACTGACCTGAAAAGGATGCGAAATAGCTGCCTCAGGTACATGTAATCCGGAGCTTCCTCAAAGCGCAGCCCACGGCAATAGTTTAAGTACATGGCAAATTCTGCAGGAAACCCCTAAAGGTTTAAGAGTTAAAACAGAGCAAAAAACAAAATGTTAATTTAAAATAGAAAGATAAACTACTAAATTAGAGCAAAAAAAAATATGATTGAATGTGATGTTTTACAACTTTACACAGAGATATGACAAAACCATGGCCAAGGTTTCCTATAAATTTCAAAAAGCTTCATCATTTTTATCTACTAATATATATTTCTATATATTTGCAGAGGAAATATGCATCTTTTCCTTATATAACACTATACTCCCAAATAATTCAGATATTTTACTTGTACTTAGACTGGCTTTGAACTACTATATAGATCAGGATGGCCTCAAATTCAGAGCAATCCTCCTGCCTTGACCTCATTAAGTACTGGGATTATAGGCATGTCCCTTCACTACCAGCCTGTGAAGATTTTTAAGGATCATATCTGTCACAAAAAGATTATTCCATTAGCAATGTTTCTTCCCACAACCTCATTAACTTGGGAAATATTTCGGATCCAGGAGTCAAAGGAGGACAGAATGGTTATACCTGCACATGTTATACTAATCTCAGTTATTAAATTAGATTTGATGATTACAAAGTACTCATACTATTTCTTTGTTGAAGAGCCAAAACTAAAGCAATGGATATATCACACACTTTTGTTTACTTTCAGGTATGCCACTACTGTTTCAAAAGAAGATCACAGGGACTTATTTTTATGGAAGACATCATAGTTCTTCATCAACACACTAATACTTCTTCATTCTAACTTGTCTTTTTATAAAGTTTGAGACTTCAGAGGAAAAACAGCCCTATTTTTATATTGTCTAGGTATCTCAATTGCTATTTTTCTGATTGCTCTGATTTGCCTGCCCATTTCTCTATTCATTTATGTACCTCTCCTTTCTGACATCAGTTTATGTTGAAATGAGACTATTTAATTTTTCTCATGTATCAAAGAGGTGCTATTTGAAAAGTTTATCTGCCTTGTTAACTTTCTCTTTCTAAGGATTAAAACTCTATCTAACCAGAGATATAAAACACTTATTTAAGGGCCAGGGATTTAGCTCAGTGATTTCAGTGTCTGCCTGGCAAGTGCAAGGTTCCAAGTTTGATCCCCAGAACCATGTACCACA
Source organism: Petromus typicus (assembly GCA_004026965.1). NCBI lineage: Eukaryota > Metazoa > Chordata > Mammalia > Rodentia > Petromuridae > Petromus > Petromus typicus. The sequence continues at coordinate 30,683 of PVIR01008379.1, forward strand.
ATGCTGGGCGTTGTGGCTCATGCCTGTAATCCCAGCACTTGGGAGGCAGAAGCAGGAGGATTGCTGTGATTTTGAGGCCAGCCTGGGCAACATAGTGAGTTCAGAGCCAGCTTGAACTACAGAGCAAGACCCTGTCTCAAAAAACAAAACAAAATAAAAACTTATTTAAAATGATTATGTTTAGGCCATTGCCAAAGATATTTAGAGTAACAAAAATAGAAAAACTTAACATGAAAAGCCAATATCTAATATTTAAGTCTTGGTCTGGTAAGTAAAATGTTTCTTTTTGTTCTTGTATTTTAAAATAATGCTCATCAGGCACATTTACCTTACATAAAACTTCAACAGGAGTGGACATCTTCTTTTCACTAATCTTTTCATATTTTTGTTTTTTTGTTGCAGCCTATAGAAAGTAAGAATCAAGAACAAGATATATTCACTACTGCTGAGAAAAATCTTAACAATTTAAGTCACCAAATGTACAAATATATTCTAGACAGGGTTTAAGATCTGATATTTAAGCAACAGTAGGTGGGATCAAATCCATACTGGATAAAGCTATACACAAGAACTAAGCACTCTGACTACTTCAGACACTCAACAAATACAGGAACCTTTAATGGACCAATAAAGGATATAGATAGCCATTAATTCTATGACATCATCATCACAGAACAAACAAAATGTTAGAATAATTATACAAATAAGTAGAACTATTACTCTATACCTTCTCAGCATAATGGCTACACATCAGAATGACAGCCCTTCCTTAGTTGGCAGCAACTTCTCAGTATGTAAAGCTAGTGATTACCAATGGTTACCATCTTACTGTCTCAAAAGAAATCATTCTTTAGTCAACTAAGATATTACTGAAATAATCAGATTTTTCTCTCCAAATAAAGTCAATTCCACTTCAGAAAAACTACAGACTTGGAAGGAACATAAAGGACATCTTCCTATACTATTTTTTAAAAGACATGCTGCGTGTGCTGGCCTCAAACTCCTGGGCTCAACTGATCCTTCCACCGGCCTCCTGAGTGCTGAAACTACTGGTGTGTGTCACTAGATTCAGCTTAACTTTTTTCTTAAAAACAAAATCCAAATAACTTGGATTTTATTACCTTTAGTCCTTGCCATGGCAGGCTGGTTCTATTAAAATACATCAAAACATAACCTAATGATTCCATGTCATCTCGACGACTAGAAAAGAAAATACAATTTTATAAACTGGAACTGTAATGGGTAACACATGAAAAAAAGCCAAACAGTAAACACAGAAAAATATTTTCTATTGAAGACAGAGGGTGTCTTATGCAAGAAAGTACCTACTTCATAACTTAAGTTCATTACAGATCACCTCTAGTCAGATTTTTCTTACTAAATCTAAAATTGTAAGAGCACACAGTACTAAATTTCTGAAACAGGGTCTTACTTTGTAGTTCAGGCTGGTCTTGAGCTCAGCCTTGAACTCAGAAATCTTCTTGCCTCTGCCTCCCGAGTGCTGGGACTACAGGTGTGAGCCACCACACCCAGCACTGTTGTATGTGGTTCCTCGGGGAACCTGGGCCCTTGCGCTGGCAAGGCAGGCGCACTAAAACCACTAAGCTAAATCCCTGGCCCACCTAAATATAATTTTTAAGGAACAAAAAAGAGTTAGCTAAAGTACTCTCTACACAAGATTGATGAAAACTTACTATAATATTAATGAATACTGTGTAACATGATACTATATGGATGCTGAAATTACATTTTAAAGCTAATTAAACTTCCATATGAATGTATATAAATACATATTCTGATATATACATTTGTTTCTGGGTGCTGGCAATCAGACAGATTCAGGGCTTTGTATATGCTAGGTAAGTGTTTTACCACTGCACCATATCCATAAATACACATATTTCAATATAAGTTAATATTTCAGCATACAGAAAGGTGAAATCTTAGTTTAACCCAATATACTCAGGTATCTGTGGTTATTTCTAAAGTAGAAATTCTTCTCATGAATTCCTAACACAAAGCCATATGATTTGTTACTTCTATTTTTTATGGGAAAAAAGTTAATGAAGGGATATTGAAAAGCCAGAATTCAAGTTAATACATAAGAGACTAAAAATTATTTACTTTAAACTAGAACTTATTAATTTATATGAGTGAGAAAGTTCAACAAGAGATAGTATACCAATTTCCTTCTGGTTTATTAGTATTGTCCTAATATTTCCCCTGTAAAAATAACCCACTGTTCCCCTAAATTCAACCTGTATTACTAAAATACAATTAGTATTATGTTCAGCTACAAAAAGAAATGTAAAAATAGTATGAATGCTGCTAACATTCCACCATGCATTATTTTATCAAGTAACAACTGCTAACAAAGAAAGCAAAAGACTTCATATAAGTAGCATCTCTGCCAAGGCTAAAAGCAGCAGGTAAAACAATTAATAAACATCCTTTAAGTCTTCAGCCAAGAGATAGCCTTAGATATTCTAAAAAACCAATTAAAAAACTTTTGCTATTGATCTGATAAACACATTCCATTTTCAGGCTCACCTCTGCTCAATACCAAGATGTGCGTTGATGCTAGCATATCGGGCAGTACCGGTGAGATTTTTGTCTTCTCTGTACGGTATGTGTTGCCTTGTCCTGTTGTCTCTGTACTTTTTGGCCAAACCAAAATCAATAAGGAATAACTTTAAAAGAGAAATAAAGAGACATTAGGTTTTCAATATTATCTAATTAAGCTGTTTCTTCTTTATTAAATGCCATTATGATTTATGTATTCAAATATATCAAAATAAAGTATAAGTTGAATAGATAATAAAGTTACTCTCTAGTAATTACTAGACTTCTTCAACAAACTAAATTAAAAAACAAAATAGAACTAAAAAAAACCCACTTAAGGTGTAGTAGTTTATCCTTGTTATGTGTACAACCGCACAAGCTCCAGTTCAGAAGCTTGTCATTATGAATTAAGTAAAGAAATGTATACACACTGAATGGTAGTCGTCAGGTATGCTGTCTGCTGTAACGAAACCTGACGTAAGATTTCTACCAGTAAACAAGCATCATGTTTCAAAATCTAGACATAAGCTATCTGGAACTCTTTCTTCCTACAAAAGTGACTCTTCAGAATGCCAATAGAAAGTTCATCATCTAAAATAAGACAACCCTGAAGTCTGGTAGCCAACAACATGAAAAAAACACAAAAAAACCCAAAACCTTTCATGAAGAAACATGTTATATTCCCCCACTGTCTACTGACATTATGTCATAAAACTCCTGGAAAATAGAATGAGTCTATTTTATAAAACCTTAAAAAGCACATTCACATGTGCTTACTAGTAACAGCTACATGAACTAATGAAAAACAAAATCTGTATTTAGAATTAAAACTTTTAAAAGGGAAAAACAACACTCCTTTTTATTTAAAAATTATCTACCATAAAAAGCAAAATAAGATTTACTTAAAATTTCAGTTTTTATTATATTACTTATTACACTATACTTTAATGAAGATTTATCTACAACAATTTATCAAGTGGGGCAGATTTACGTGCCCTTACAGCACACAACCCTATAGTTTTTTTCAGGTTATGCCTACATTTTGTAATTGAATTCATTAGGCTAATGTTTCCCTCCTGCTAGAGTCTGTAATGTGCTGGGCAACTTACGCATCTACCCTGCTTAAGTTTGTATCAAAACAGACAAAGAAGATCGGGGATTTAGCTTGGTGGTTCCGGCACCTGCCCTGCAAGTGCAAGAGCACTTGGTTACCGGTTACCACTTGGTGGTTACCGGTTTGATACCAGTAACCACACACAACAATGCTGGGCATGGAGACTCAGGCCCACCAGCAATCAGTACCACATACCACAGTGCCAGGCATGCTGGCTCATGTCTGTAATCACGCCTGTCACTGGAAGGCAGAGGCAGGAGGATTGCTGTGATGTGAGTTTGAAGTTGAGCTCAGGGCCAGCCTGAACTAAGTGAGAATCTGTCTCCAAAAAAAAAATCTGAATAAGCATCTCCCTTAGGAAGAAGAGGAACACTTATTTCAGCCAGGCATTTAACACTACTCTCAGTTATACTTTATATGGCAATAACATTAACATTTGAATGTTACCATGTGAACAATGAGATCCTTTTTTCACTTGTACTAAAAAAAAGATTAGCAAAGTATAATTGTAAAATGAAAGCTCTCTATGAAGAAATTCCTTAAACAGTCAAGTTATTTTAGGAATATGGAAAAGCCAATGCTATAAAACCCTGAAATAAATAAATAAACCTATCGATCTTATGCTTTGATATTGAAGCTCATTCAATATTCAACTGAGTGAAATACACTTGTGGTACTACTTGTGGTAATTAAAACAAAAATTACAATTAAGTTCTGCAAGATTCATAGATAACAGACACCCCACATACTGGTGCACATCTGCCATTCCAGCTTTCGTAAAACTGAGGCAGGAGAATCGCTATGAGCTTGAGGCCAGCCTGAACTACACAGGCAAGACTGTCTCAAAAAAACCTTTAGGAAAAAAAGAAAGAAAAGCACCCAGGAAAAATTAACACAAAAGTATTTATGAGGGATTTGCATGAAAAGTGGGTAATCAGTACATCAAATTTACTCTATGGGAAAACTTCCCTTTAGTACTTCACAAAAGAAGGGCAAAGGGGATCACTGTAACAAGATCATGTCTGATAGTTTAATTGAAGCCTAAATCTATATTCCCTACCTCCATTTACAACTCAAAAAACGACACCAACTGTCTTACAACCAGACTGCTTTAAAGAAATTCAATATTCCCAAGAGTCCTTTCCTTCCACAAGGCTAACAGGAAATTATATTTAAAAAAAAAAAACACTTTCCCCAAACACTAAGAGATTTGGAAATACTAACTTCTTAAGCACTTCAATTCTGTAAAAAAAATTAATTTTAAATTTTCTTTTATAAAAACAAAAAAAAAAAATAATCAGCACATTTTATTACTGAAGAAAGTTATCCAATTTTCAGTGAATGAAAGGAAACTACTTAAAAGCCTACTCGAAGCTAAAAACCTCTTGATAGTGCATTACCTTTGGTCACCTAGCAAGCTTCTTTAGTAGCACTTTGTATATTTGCAATTTAAAACCAATATAAACATGTAATAGAAGTTACATGAAACCGTGTGATATCAAAGATACAAATAGCTGTGAATATGTTAAAGGAAGAACCAAATGAGCAATGACAGTATCAAATAAGCATAAGACAATGTATTTACATATGGGACTGTATATCCACAGACAGGTAAATTTCTTTGGAGGGCCAATCTGCTTTTATGTGGACTTCTATTAATATGTTTCAAGGTTTATGCCTGTTTTTAAAACAATGTAGCCTACCTATTTACTGAAGGCATGAAGAAATAAGTTAATGTTTGATATATTGTGATAATTTTCTTCTGAAACACTACCTCTTATCTTTAGTTAATACCTGGAGCAATTTTTCTCCTAGCCAGCCAGGAGTGATATATTTCTGCCATTTCAAAAACTTTACAAAGTCACTTTACTTCCCAACTTATGGGCAGGTTGTAACCTCTAGGTGCAGAGTATTAACTTAATGTGACTTCAAATATAAATTTAAAAATGAGCTGAATGGGTAAGAAAAAAACGAAGTTTTGTGGTTTTAAAATTTTGTTACCTTTTAATGTATCTATTTACCTATCATCTGCTCATTCCTCATAAAAGGAAATAAATTTCTGAGACCTTTTTAAAAGCAAAAAGGGATCCTGAAATAGGCCAGGCAGTATGTAAAAGGATTAAATTATTATTCAGATGATAAATGTACATAAAATAGTACTATACCACAGTACTATTTTTTTCTTTTTCCATTACTTATACTATATGCCATATTCATTGTGGCATCTGCTACATTGAAAAAGAATCATTTGTTCAAAAACACCAAAATTATACTCAAATTTCTAAATTTTCATCTTAAAATTCATGCAGGACCAAGCATGCATGCCCATAATCCCAGCATTCTGGAGGTTGAGGCAGAAGGAGAGCCAAATTTCAGCCCTATCTGGGAAACATGGCGAGGTTCTATGTAAAAATTTTAAGACACAATAAATCGAGAGCTAGGGATGTAGCTTAGTGAAGGCCCTGGGTTCAATCCCTGGCATAACAAAACCAATCAATTATAAGAGGGAAAAAGGCAATCTAATTGTCTATAAAAGTAAAAAACAGCATGAAGAGAAATCTTACATTTTCTTCAAATAATTAAAAGTAAATGATTTTTGGCCTACCAAAAATCTCAATCATAACATTATGCATTCATGTATCTTCCATGTTACTCCTTACTCTGATAAGTGCTTAACTGTTATATTGTTAATTATCTTTTAGCTACAGAGCATGTAACGCTCTCTAAGTATCTATTTGGTGGAAGCTGAGAATTTATACGCTGTGAAAATCAATTCTAGAAATAAGTATTAGATCTGAAACCTGACCTATACTTACCTGAAATTCATTATACAAGGAGAGAGGTTAAGGTAGTATGCATTCTTTTTACAGTACTAATGCAACTGAATTTTTTCATTAAATTCTACAATTCCAAATAAATTATTTAGTACTAGTCTTTCTCAAGTTTACTACTGCATTAAGAATTCTAGATCAACAAAGCATTTCCATATATAGCTATTAAGAGATCTAAAAGATAGCATCCTATTTTCATTTAGGTTTTTCTCTAAAATTCACAAGTTTTAAGCAAAAGCCACAAAGAAGTATCTTAGTAATGTTATGTTTGCCAAGTATGTCTGAATAATGCCAACATAAGAGATGCTTGAGCAAGATCTACATTCTCCAGAACTAAAACAAAGTAAAAATAACCAAAATAAAGCAATAAAAAAGAAAAGCACATGAATTTGGGATTGAGGTTGGAATAGGAGACAGTTTCAGACCTGGTTTAATCCTGAGAAAGATGGGTCCTGAGAAGTACTAACAGTCATGCTTCTTTTCCTCTTCCCCACTGGAGATTCTAAACACTAAACAGACAATAGAGGGTGGCAGTGCATCAAACAGTATTGCTTACATTGCAACAATGGCCGGCGCAGACAGGCAACACCGAGGCAGTAGAGAAAGAACAGGGTAGCCAAATGCCATCCTTCTTCCACCAAGCACTGTAGCTTCTCAGTTTTCCAAATAAGAATCACATGCTTAGGAACATTTGAATTCTGGAGAATACTGGGTTTTTTAATGCCACTATATTGTGTCACTGCCTGAAACAGGGATAGCAATGGTGACATTTGGCTCTTGAATTTTTAAATCAAAAATGGGGAATTTAGATCTGCAATCTTTGGCACCACGATCTGCTCTTTCCCCAAAAAAGATTGTATGGGGGGAAAAAATCTTCAGTAAGGAAGAGGTAGAAGGCATTTAGTCACCTTAAAATTTATTTTCATAAGCATGCAGGGCTGATTACTGGAAAAGATGAGCAAATTCACTAAGATTGGAGTGGCCACTCCTAAATATCAAATTCAGAACAATTTTCCAAGAAAGAAATTTAAAAATTGATGTCAAAAGCCCCCCAAATCTTTTTCCCATAAATAGAAAACTACTAGAACAAGCTGACCAAAAGATCCAGTCTCATACAACTGGCATTTTTCAAACTATGATACAGAAAACACTAAAAACCAACTAACATAAACAGAACACTAACCTAAAATATTCAAAAGCAACGTTTATCACTTGCATCTTAGGTGAAACACACTTAATTTCTACCCTCAGGTATCTCTGAAACTGTAACACTAAGCAGCTCCACAAAGCTGTTTTATCTGAAAGGAGGATGCACCCTAAAAAAGCTTACATCACTCAGCCACTTGGATTTCCCAACACAACTACAAGACTAACAAGGACTTCTTAAAGGAGGAAAAAAAAAAAACCAAAATAAAAACAAACCAAAATAAGACCCTGCATATCTAGGCCATCATTTAAGTTTAGAGGCAAAAAACCATGTACTGCACTGTCAAGATGCAGACAGGTATCCTGTCTATGGGAATACTGGGTCTTTAGGGTTAAGAAAATGTGAGGGGAGGGAGGGAATGGCTAAAAGAAGAGTTACACTGACAAAATCGTCCAAAAAAATTGAATTAATAATTTTTTTCAATTAAACTCCAGGTATAATAAGAATATTAAGAACCTGGACGTTTCAAAGAGATAAGCTAAGTGTATTCTTAAAAATGCAATTTGAAAGTAGTAAGTTAATATATATAGTGAGATACTTTTCATTAATAAAAGCTCAATAAAAATTTCCAATTCCTGAAACTTGGTCAGACCAACATTAACATCTCACACATTAACAAGTAACACCAGTTCTAATGGTATTAGCTCCAAGTTGGCATTCATACAGGCAAACGAAGGTAAACATTTATAGCTGGATCTAAAAACACCAAACATACCCTGAAACAGTTTAATAAAACAAATGTGAATCTTCCTTCCCAAAACGAAACCAAACAAAACAAAAAACCCACAAAAACAAAAAGCCCCCAAGTTGTCCTGAAGTTGAGAATTTCTATCAGATCATAACATGCTTAGTGCATTGCCAATGCTGCCTGTCTGCCCGAGCTCAACAGTGAATGGATAAAGAAGCAATTCACTCAATAAAACTAATCATTGCAGAAAAAATATCAACACAATTAGTTTCTATCTGCAATCATGCGTCACTAACCACAACCCAACCACCCCGTAAACTGGGTCATCTCAGAGATCCCACTCTAGTTTTGCTGTAGGGATGTTCATTTTGCTGATCTACATATTCTTTTAAGGGAGGTAGGAGACTCACCCAACTCAGCACACAAGTAAGAAACTGTCGACTACCACTGAAGCAGGCCTGGAAGTTACCCTTTTACATACTCAGATCCAAGGACTGAGGAATTCTCAGTATCAACCATGCTCAGTCACCAAATGCTAACTCTGTGGTGACAGATGGGTCAGTGGTTGCCACACTGGCACAAGCACATATATTATAAAACCCACACTGTTTTTGTACAGGAGGAAAAGTATATGTGGAGGTTTTCACTGTTCAAGTGAATGAAAAATAGATACAACTCTTCTATATTTAAATAACAGTTGATTACATTTCTTTATACAGCCCTTGGAATTTAAAATTTTTCCATATAGATAACTAATGTTGGTTGGGTAAGTTGGAAAGAATATATTCAAGTTACTAAGTTAATAGTGTTAGCCAATTATCCTTCTAGCACAATCTTTCAAAGCAATTATCAACAGCAAATTCAATTTACTATGGCTTTTTAAGATTGGAAAGTTTTCCAAAGCAACTCTTGTCAATATTTTTCTCTTTCATGCAAAGAGCATTTGACTAACCTTATTACAGTGACGCCCAATACCCATTAGGAAGTTATCTGGCTTAATGTCTCTGTGTATAAAATTCTTTGTATGCACATATTCAATTCTACTGATCATCTGAAAAAAGAAGGGAGAGATAAATGAGTTAAAAGATAAAAAGTGACATATTTCTTCCACAATTATTTCTACCAATTAAGAGTTCACAGTAACACAGCATCAGAAAATATTAAATGCAAACAAGTTCGCCATTTATTACTAGTTTTTTGATATCTAAGCATAAAGTGTGATCAAAACTAATGAGGCACTTGAAAGTTTGAAAATTTTATTATAGTAATACTTTGCTATTAGTCCTCAAAATACTTCCTTTTTTCTTTAAAAACATATCCCATTATTCTCATCACTTTCTTTTTGCAGCTCTCAGGATTGAACCTGGACCCTTATATTTCCAAGGCAGGCGTGGTACCACTTGAGCTAAATAAATCCCTGGCCCTCTTGCCACTTTCTGAAGCAGTTCTGAAATCTGGCTTTCAAAAGCAACTAAAGAAGTACTCTCATGTCCTCCTCAATGTAATGTACTGATCCAAACAATTACCATTCACGGGCCCTTGGACTTTGGGCAACAGCCAGAAGCTGCAGTGTCATGTCTGGCCAATAAACACACAATATAAAGTCTTAACAAGTCTGCTTTTCTGTTTGAGGGCACCTGGTATCATCAACCACTGTATTTTTGATCACATCTTATAAAGGCACCAAGGAAGACCTCAAGGATTGCTTTGAAAACAGAACGAACAATGGGACAAGTATGTCTGAAGCAAGGTCAAGTATTCTGAGGGAGATTAATAACAATGTGTCTTTTATTGTAGTAAGGTTTTAAAAACATTTAAATAGTTAACATATATTTCTTATCAAACCTCACATAATCCCCTTTTGATTATTCTTCCAGTATTCTTGGTTAAAATCACAGGTCACAGAAAAGACTTGTTTGTGACTTTTAGATTAAAAGAATAATACATCTGGAATTGTTTTAAGGTGCTCCAATAAATTATTGATAATCTGTGTTAAAAGATAATAGAATGATACGGCTCAGTGTGTTTAGCGTGTGGCCCTGTCATGCAAGGCCCAGGGCTGTACTGCCAATACAAATATCTAGTACAGTGTGGTATTACTGAGGCCTATTTCCATACTATTCTAATTAAACACAGATGTACTTAGGAGTGAAAGGCACTGACCAACCAATGAATATATGTGCAAGTCACTTGTCATCTCAAACTGAGAAACACTCTACTTCCCTTTTCTCCCTTATTTTCTCACACTGGGGACCACGGTCTTCAGAACATACTATATTCAGTGCTCCTCCCAATGCCTTTACTGTATTGAGATAAAGTCTTATTAAGTCACTAGGTTGCCCAGGCCGGACTCCTGTGACATCTTCATGTTCCACTCCTTATTCCTGCTAGTTGGCAGCTACAATATAAACGTGTTTTAGAAAGAGATACCTACCTACATGTTGGGTTTCTTTCCTTGTGAATTAAAAAAACAAAATAAAAACAAAAAACCTCTTTGGTTCTTCTCCATATTCAAATTACATCAAGAAAATATTCTAATCATTATTTTTGGTGCTATGGAAATTTTAAAATGTCGGGCTGAGGATTCAGCTCAGTGATCCCAGTGCCTGTCTTGCAAGCTCAAAGGCCCGGGTTTGATCCTCAGTAACCACATACAACAACACTGGGTGTGGAGACTCACATCCACCAGCAATCAGTACCACATACCCCGATGCTGGCTGTGGTGGCTCATGCCTGTAATCCCAGCACTTGGGAGGCAGAGGCAGGAGGATTGCTAGGAGCTTGAGGCTGAGCTCAGAGCCAGGCTGAACTAAAAAGTGAGACCTTGTCTCAAAACAAACAAACAAACAAAAACACCAAATATTTCACATCATCTGTATGCAGGGCTTCATGCATGCTAAGAACACTACCTCAGCTCTGTGACATTCTTTTTAATCGCTATAGAGTACAGATGTTTCTCCAGTTTTTCTCCTACTCACAATATTGTTTCCATTTTTACTCCCTATACTAAATAATACTATCAACACTATGTATATACTCTTAACCACTAGTGTTTTTATTGCTAAAGGTTTAAATTAATAAAATCACAGGTGTTGAAGTATATACACACTTTTCATCATTTTGATAGATAACACTCAAATGCCTTTTAATTTTTTTTCTTAGTTTTTTGAGACAGGGTCTCACTTTATAATATAGGCTGACCCTGAACTTACTACACAGCCCAAGCTAGACTTGAATTCTTGAGAATCATTCTGCCTGTCTCCTGAGTGCTAGGATTACAGGCATGAGCCACTATGCCTGGCTTCCTTTTAATTCTTAAGTACTCTCCCCATATAACCTTTGATCTATTATGTAAATAAAATTTAATTTTTAAAAATATCTTCTAGCTAGAGTCTTATATACAAGAGAAGGTTTGACTTTTTGAATTATCAACTATGTCTATCTTTTCTGTAAGATACTAACGTTACATTTTAAAATTTATTCCATATTTAAAAACTGCTAACATCTTTCTATTCATACATTCTTGTTCTTCTCAGTAATATATTTGTCCTTGTTCCCCTTGGATATACAGATTTTAAATCATACTCTTCTATTTTGACATCTTCTGAAGCCCAACAGCTAATCACTGTCTTAAACTATACCCTCAAAGAAGCAAATGAATATAATGTACAAATATTACCTTTTTGGTGTAGTAACACACTTTACAGAAAGTGAAACTAAATATTAGATCACCTAACATGCATACCTGTTTTTGTTTTGTTTCTATCCCTCCATTAACTTGTAACTGTTAAATCTCTGTGAAACAAAGGTCAAGTAAAAATGCAAGGCTGGGGCAGGATAATTCTAAGTTTAAGGGTAGCCTGGGCAACTTGGTAACATCCTGCTTCAAACTAAAATAACAATTAAAAAAATAAAAATCAAGGCTGAGTACGTACTCAGTATTAGAATGCATACCTACCATATGCAAGATCAAAACACACACACACACACACACACACACACACACACACACACGGGGAGTCAAGCACAATGTACACTTCAGGTGCTAGCTATTGTCCATTATACAAGACTTTGACTTAAAAGCTTTCTTGCAAACTTCTTCCAGGAATTCTTTTCTCATGTTATCAGTGTATTAAACACATTTTCTTCACAGAGCCTCAAATAACTTGTTTTGCTATCATTCTGTCTGAGAAGAAAGGGACTTCTTACTCTGATACCCCTGGTACTCAAGTACAGTGGTAGAACTTCAACATACATTCACTGTGTAAACGTTATGAACTGCAACTGCAACAATAAACTCTCCATTTTTAGTAGGATTCGCTCACATTAGTTAAAACACACCTAAAGGTTTCATTAACTTTATGAAGCTTGAATTTATAATATATTCCACCAAAGAACACAGTTATTTGCTGCTGCTATTTGCTTAAGCCACAAAAGCAGTTTTCATACTAAATATATGGGAATCAGGAACTGAAAATAGAAAATGAGCACTACTTTCTAAAGTTCTGAATTCTATCTCAAATGCCAGTCATCATTTTCCTTTATAATATCTAATCTGTATCTAAGAATTGATATCTAAACATTTTTATTATAAGAATAATGACTTTTAACTTGAATTATTCCTTTTAAGGGCAGGAAAATCTTGACCAATACTAAAAGTTTCCTGATATTTACACATTTCTTAAGGGTAGTACCTTTCCTCATTGGGTTGGCTCCTGACACCTTAGTTTACCACCTTATAATTTTTAGAACTTATTTCTCATTTTCTTAAAACCAAAATAAAAGCTAATGCATGAATCTAATGCATGACAAGTCAAAATCTCTTTGAATCTCAGTTCACAGTTAAGAATCCATTACTTCAAGGCCAGAGATTTAGCTCAGTGGCACAGCACCTATCTATCTTCTAAGCACAAGGACCTGAGTTTGATCCCCAGTACCACCAAAAACTAAAACAATCCATTACTTCAAGAAACATCTACTTAGTGAAAAAAAATTCTCCCCTAAATCACTGCTTTAGTATTTCCCTTTTCTCAAAAATACTGTATAGCTTTTATAAAAATCTTACACATAATCACTACAGAAAATATCTGTATGTCTTAGTAGAGAAGTGCACAATCTCTTTTGCTTTTCCACATGGATTTTAATACTCTAATTCATGAAATGTCAGCAATATTATTTTTGCCAAAGTTTCACATACCTGGTCAGCTAACATAAGTACAGTTTTCATTGTGAACCTTCTGGAACAGAAATTGAAGAGGTCTTCAAGGCTGGGTCCCAGAAGATCCATGACTAGCACATTATAGTCTTTTTCTTGGCCGTACCACCTAACAAAATAAAAGTGAAAAGAGAAGGAGGGTTATAATCAAAACTTAATCATCATAAAATATAAAATTTTTATTAAATTCTTAAAACTCCAAGGTTGAGATAAGTTTTCTTGTCTGGTTAGGTTTTATTTAAGCCAACTTCTCTATTCAGAAGATGAATCCACCTAAGTAACTACATTGCACAACACAAAACAACAATAGTCAAGACTTCCTTTTCAAGTGAATCCAAGGTCCTAAAAAGTCACGACTAACAACTCTTCTTTAGCAGAGCAGCTGCTGTCTATACCCACCTGCCACTGGGTCCTGTGACTTTTGGCAAATTAATTTCTCATCTAGATCTATAAGATGAGAAATATTAAGTACTACAGCAGCCACCCCAAAATGTGAGAAAGTAACCCCCCTTTTATCATATTCCTAGTGCCCCCTCCCACCCCTGTACATAATGAAGGAGTTTTTTTTAAAAAGGAGCCATTTTTTTTTTTTTTTTTTTTTTTTTTTAAGGTTTTTTGAGACAGGGTCTCACTTTGTGGTTCAGGCTGGCCCTGAGCTCAGCCTCAAACTCACATCACAGCAATCCTCCTGCCTCTGCCTCCCGAGTGCTGGGATGACAGGCGTGAGCCACCACGCCCGGCACTGGTATGTGGTATTGGTTGCCGCTGGGGTGAGTCTCCACACCCATTATTGTTATATGGTTACCGGGGATTGAACCCGGGTCCTTGTGCTTGCAAGACAGGCGCCGGAACCACTGAGCTATATCCCCGGCCCAAGGAGCCATATTTTTATAGCAAGCAACCAGTATTAAACTCAAATAGATGACATTTATTTGCTCATGCAAGAATCATTTTTTAATTACTGAGTGCTGCATTATTACAGATAAATATATATAATTTATATATATTTTGTATTTATATTTTATAAATATATAATTACATAAATATATATATTTTATATAAATTATATAAAATATTTGTATAAATATAATTTATATATAAATATATAATTTATCACCAATATTTCAAGAACTACTAATGTTTCATTTACCCCAAGAACTAGGAATCATCACCATAAATGATTTCAAATTTTGATGTTCATGAGCATCCATCTGTACTTCAAACTTAACTACAGAATAAATTCTGCTTGTAAAGAAAACTGGCCAGTATGAAGAATGTTAAAAAAAAAAAAGTATTTCAAAAGCAGTTTTGCAGAATGGTAGAAGATTCCTTGTACAATGCTATATACCTATAAATCTCAAGTTCTTGGGAGGCTGAGAGGAGAACAAGTTTGAGGTGAGCCTGGACAACTTAGCAAAACTTTGTCTCAAAGTAAAAAGTACAATTACGAAATTTAAATTGGACTAATTTTTCCATCAAGTCCAGTAAGAATTGAAAATGGTACCAAGATTTACCGTAGTTGAAAATCTGATTTATAACTATTCGAAAAAAAAGAAAAAGCTTTTTTGAAATCCATACCAAAAGCATAGCATATACCAGTCTAGGAAGTTGTTTAATACACTGTTATTTCTTTTTTGAGATTTTGCTCTAACATGTTGTTTTATTGATAAATGTTACTCAAAGAAAATCAAAATTAAGAGTATAAGAATTTAATATTTTAAATTTAATAATTTAATTTTCTAGAAAATATAGTTAGCTACATGTGTAGTATTTTGGCATTTCTTCTTTAAAAATGTCATCTAGGGGCCAGGGATTTAGCTCAGTGGTTCCGGTGCTTGTCTTGCAAGCCCAAGGACCCGGGTTTGATCTTTGGTAACCACATACAATATTGGGCGTGGAGACTCACGCCCAGCAACAATCAGCACCACATACCACAGTGTTGGGTGTGGTGGCTGATGCCTGTAATCCCAGCACTCAGGAGGTAGAGGCAGGAGGATTGCTGTGATGTGAGTTTGAGGCTGAGTTCAGTGCCAGCCTGAACTACAAAGCGAGACCCTGTCTCAAAAAACCTTAAAAAAAAAAGTCATCTAGGGCTGAAAATGTGACTCAGTGGCAGAGTACCTGTCTAGCATGCTTGAAGCCCTAACAGCACAAAAACCAACTAGACCAGACTAAAGACAATCTTATCCTAACTCATGGCTCTGGACAACCACCGCCACTGGCCTTTGAAGGCTTCTACCATAACCAGAAGAATTTCAAGCATGACACCCAAGACAGAAATAAAAGTACGCCTTTAATTTGGCCCTATTCCCTAGAATCTTATGTTGAGAATACAAGGCCCTAAGGGGAGTAAGCTTAAAACAGTTCCAATTTGTTTGTGACTTTTGCTTCATCTGTTTTTCTTTGGTTTGGTGTGATAACTGAGATTGGACTCAGGGCCTTAGACATGCTAAGCACGTATGCTACAGCTGAACTACCTCTCCAGACATCATCATCATCATCATCATCATCATTATTATTATTATTATTATTTTGAGACAGTTTAAATTGCCTAGCCTGGCCTCAAATTTGCCTGCAGCTGGGACTGCAGGTAGGTACCATTGTATTAGGCCATTTCAACCATTCTTGAGAACTATTTGCCAGACATGAAACATGGAAAACTGCCACTAAACACCAGTTGTGTTTTCCTTTCCTTTTCCTTCTGTTTTACTTAACTGAAGCCACAAATCTATCATAGAGATATGTCAGTAACTTCTGCAAGTGCCCAACATTTATGTATATATATTCTGACACAGGGTCTTGCCACTGGCCCATGCTGGCCTTGTAACACTACAAGGCAATCCTCTTGCCTCAAGAAGCTGGGTGCCAGAATTACAGGTGTGTGCCACTATACCCAGCTTGAATTACAGCAAATTTTAAAAACATATCTAATTTACTGAGGTTTTAGAGAAAATGAAAAAGTGTCAAAAAAAAGGAAAAGAAAAGAGATGGGAAGGTAGTAAAGTCAATTGGCTGAAGGGAAAGCAAGCAGAAATCAATTCTCAGAAGACCATGTCTCCATTTCTATGCAACTTAAAATAACTGGATCTTTCTGCTCTACCAAGACTGCTACTTTTATCTCTTTAAACTTAACAGATGTTTTTATCTTTCATGATACTTTTCAATATCAAGGAACATAATAGTTTGCTTCTTTAAAGTTAACATTCTCCATTTGTGTTTTCTACCTGGGCTAATTTATGTATCAAGATTATTGTACAGGGATTACGAACCGGGGATGATTTGTTTTTCAAATCATACTCTTAATTTCTATCATTATCTCCTCTATTTTCTACTCTTGCTCCAGAACTTCTACTTCCAAACCCAACCTCAAAAAACCCTAATACAGGGTCGGGGATACAGCCCAGTGGTTCTGGCACCTGTCTTGCAAGCGCACGGACCTGTGTTCGATCCCCGGTAACCACATAACAATATTGGGCATGGAGACTCACCCCTGTAATCCCAGCATTCAGGAGGCAGAGGCAGGAGGATTGCTGTGATGTGAGTTGGAGGCTGAGCTCAGGGCCAGCCTGAACCACAAAGCGAGACCTTGTCTCAAAAAAAACCTTTAAAAAAAACCCCTAATACAAAGAAATCTTCCTTACGTAGCTATTCCACCCAATTTTCCATTTTACACAATTCCCCTCGACTGTTACTTGTTATCCAAGCTCTATCCCCCTGAAAACATAGTATTCATGTAGTGTTACTTGGTGTTTGACTGTATCTTACTTAGAGAGCTTACTATATTGTTTTCAACAGTCTTCACAGAATCTGAGAAAAAACACTGTTTGCAGATAATCTAAATAATAGCAACACAAAAACTTCATTCCCCCATTTTCTAGATGTCTTCAATTTAGATGCATTCACCTTTATAAAACTTCTTTGTTATATTAGTACATGATATGCTGCACTAAATGCACTGTGAAAGTCATGCACATATTGTAGATATTCAGATTTTTCTGTAGGATTAATAAAAAAACCAGTTTAATTTGCATTTTATTCTCCCTAATTATATTAACAGACAAAAGTTTAAAAAACATCTTCAAGAATTTCATTTTCTATTTAAGTAAGTATTTTTATTTAGACTACAATGTTATTTGTAAGTCAGCTGAAAAATGAGTTCACAATAGATATAAAAAAAAAATCTTTACTTATTTTGAATATTAAAGAAGGTACCTTAAGTCCAAAGAATATGCTAAGAGAAAGTCAGGTCCACCTCTCTCCTTTCCTCTAAACTCACATCCAAATTAAATCTAGTTTAAAAATGAATACAAAGGGCCGAGGATGTAGCTCAGTGGTGCCACGCCTGCCTGGCAAGCGCAAAGTCCTAAATTCGGTCCCCGGCACTGCAAAACAACAACAAAACAAAACAAATACACAAAAAGCACAAATGCAAGATAATACATGCTCAAGTCAAGAGGCAACCAAAATGCTAATAAAGACAAAAAATCAGAGAATTAAACAAGTCCAAAACAGTATTGTGAAAATGCTCTACTGCCAGGAAAATACTCAGACAGAGTGGTACTATTTTGATTAAGAAGGCAGAAAAGGGCATGACAGACAACAGCAATAACAAATTATTGAGCCCAGGCATGGTGGCGCAAGCCTGACTGCCAGTTCTAGAATAGCCTGGGCTACACAGTGAATTCAAGGCCAGCCTGAACTGCACAGCAAGATCCTGTCTCAAAAGCAAACCAAACTAACACCATTTTGGACAATGGAATCTCATAGAAGGAAGAGTCAAAGTAGTAGACAGTTGTTAGCTAATGTTATAAACTCAAATGTAAGGCTGAAGAGATTTATATTCTATACTGTTAGTTTGCACCTAGAATGTAATAAAAATCATGTTTCAGCATTATTTGTCAACACCAACAGGTAATAAGGAACTGGAGAAGAAGAAGTAACAATGACATGGGGATCAATTAAGAAAGTATCTTATTGAGGCTAGGGCTGCAGCTTAGCAGCACCTAGGTTCAACAATAACAAAAAAGGGAGATTTGTATTATGGCTGAAGATTTCCAGTTAGAGGTTTTTTGTTTCTTTGAAAATCTCCTTACAAAAATGGAAGCATCTGTCAGATATGATGGCACACACTTGTAATCCTAGCACTCAGGAGGCTGATAGAGAAGGATTGCCAAAAACTGAAGGTCAGCCTGGGTTCAAGTGAGTTCAAGGCCCTCCCCAACTATAGTTAAGACTTTGTCTCAAAACACCGTTAAAAGAAAGAGAGAAACAAAAAAAAAAAGGAAAGAAAAGAAAGATGATAGATCTCAAAAATGAGTAACAGTACTGCTATCAGACCTTGGACTTTCAAGAACAATAAATCAGCGAATTCTTACAATGTGCAATTCATATGGAAGTACTCACACAGGTATAGTTCTGATTCAGTCACTGTAAGGACACACGTAAGGGCAAAGAACAGTAATTATTTACTGTAAGTCCTCCATTTCAGATTACCAGCTTTACAGGCAGAGCCATTCTGTTTGCTTTGTTCATAACCCTCTGTGTTCACCATCCAGTGCTTTACACACAGGAAATTTTTGCAGAATGAAAATTAGTTATTAGAGGCTTCAAAAGAATTGGAAGTAACTGATTTGGCAGATGAAAAAGAAAATTAAGGAATGTAAAAACACTTCCTGCACTCAATATGTAATGCCATAAGGAAGCATCCACTTGTCTTTGAATCAAATAAGCCAAGTAATTACACAACTACAAAAGTGATAGTTTTAGCTGGCTGCAGTGCTGTGAACCTAACTCCTAGCCATTCTGGAGGATGAGGCAGAAGGGTCACTTAAGACCACAAGTTCTAGACCAGCCTGAGCAAGATCTCAACACACACACACACATACACAGAATGCCTATAATTCCAGTGCTCAGGCTGAGGCAGGAGACTGAGTTCAAGGCTACCCTAGATTATGCAGTGAGTTCAAGGCCAGCCTGGATACAGAGATGCTGTCTCAGAAGTTTTTTCCACATTACTAGTGACGAATCTATGTCACACATGCAACAGCGGACTATTTATTATTACTGAAAGCTCAGAAAGTTCACCAACACTGTCATATACCATTTGTCTTTTCCATCTTTAGGTTATTAATGTAAACAGTCTTCAATGAACAGCTAAAAAGTATAAACACTGAATTGGTACTGGAAAACATTTAATTTTCATAGCAGCTCTTAGATATTCTCTAGATCCATCTCTCAAACTTGAGACTCTTTTTTTTTTTTTTAGGAAATATTTTTTTTTTTTTTTTTTTTAGGTTTTTTTGAGACAGGGTCTCGCTTTTGTGGTTCAGGCTGGCCCTGAGCTCAGCCTCAAACTCACATCACAATCCTCCTGCCTCTGCCTCCCGAGTGCTGGGATTACAGGCGTCAGCCACCACGCCCGGCACTGTGTGGTATGTGGTTACCGGGGAATCGAACCCGGGCCCTTGCGCTTGGGAGACAGGTGCCGGAACCACTGAGCTAACTCCCCGGCCCAAACTTGAGACTCTTAACAGTCTCTCATAATTCATTTTTTATGTTCCTCTGTAAGGGTAGTTCCAATTCCCTCTCATGAATGCTACTGCTAACAGTTCCACACAGCCTGCTCTCTTTTCCCTAATTCCTTTCAATGTTCCTATACACTAATATTTCTATGTGGCATGATTAACAGTACAACTTTGTCATTCATAATATAGCACTACACCTCAAAATCATGTACCTTCTTCTCAGCCTTAACACTCAAACCATCCAGGCCAAAGAAATCAACCAAAGGCAATTTGTTTATATTTTCCTATATCCCCTTAATTTCTGTTGTTCATGACATGTTGAGTTTTTTTTGTTTTTTTTTTTACATAGTACTCCAATTTCATACTGGGTTCTATCTTCAGCACAAAGAAAGAGAAAAGAAAAAGTACAAACATTCCCCTTGCCGTATATTAACTTGCTTATCCAATTCATTTTAAATAGAGGTAAGTATTTGAATTAAACAATATCTGAAAAATATATAGGATAAAAATAACTCAAATCCTTTATAATAGCAAATGGGAAAATTAAAGAGCCAACACAATCTACTGGAAAGGATCCACATAGTCTGAAAGAACACATGATAACCTATAAATTCTATGCAAACCTGAATAAATAATAAAAAACTAGACAGTACTCATGAAAGTAAGTCCTTCAATGATCAGAAAATTAAAAATGGCCCAGTGTATGAGCAGATGAGTTTAAGAGTGGAAAGACAGAACTGGGCAAGTAGCTCAAGGCAGAGTACTTCTTTAGCATTCACAACCCCCAAACATGAGCTGTTTGAAAAGTGCGTGCATGTTACAATGTTCCAGGCTTTGTTATTTCCTTGCTCTGTGACTGAGTCATTTTTATTCATTAGTCAAAGATTCTTCAACATGTTTTCTTTTACTTCTCTTTATCTGGCAGTGCTACGTTAGGTAAAAACTATGTAACTATATACCTTTAATCCTTTAATATTCTTTATGCATCCCTGTCTTCCTGTTAAGAGGCATTGTAATTATGAGGTAGTCTATGTGAGAGTAGTTGGTAAATTACAAAGCATTACACAAATAAGAGATGTTTACTATAAAAAACAAATACTGTATATAAAATACTACTGTCTAGGAAATGATAAAATGTTCTACAATCACCGTAGCTCTTAGCAAAATTTGCTATTACCAGTTTAAATCAGTGGACTGCTAAACCTCAGTACAAAATTTCTCAAAGTGGTTCTAAGGTCTTTGGCAGAAATTACTTCGAACAGCTGTCAGAAATAAGATGCTTCCTCCTCATTCTAGAACTGGCCAGACAAATGTGGATGTAAGATGGAAAACTTTGCTTTCTTAATAAGTCTGTACATGGCTGAGGTTTGAGAAATACTGACATAACAGGATTCACATCAACGACATCTTCGGAGGGCCCAACAACCTAGCCAACGAACGCAATCTCTAAAATGCTTCCAGGTGCTGTTTGAGGCTCATACTTAATACACTACCCCCTTGATATTAAGGAAACATTCATGTTCTCTGAGATTTAGATATACTTCCTCCTGATTTTCAGCAGGAGTCAAATTTACCACTGTCATCATGGCAGATGCTCAAAATGTAAGCCTCACAAAATCTTTGGCTCTTCACTGAAATGTGCTCATATATTAGGCTGTGCTGGCATATAGTCCACACATTCACATACATATAAATACGTACAGAAGCTCAATGAAATACTACAAAGTGTCGTAAAATATGTTATGTCCACCAAGACAGTCTCAACCATCAATCAGAGCTCTCATTAAACAGCAGAAGCTAACAGCACTTCTGTAAAAGTGAGTAAAAGGATATGAAGTATTAATATTATATAGGTCCAAAAATGTGAATACCAAGATTCTACAGAGTGGAACTTGGGCATTACTTCATTCACATGTGAACAGCTAAATATAAAACAACCCAATTAATCAACACTAAAGTGCACAATCAAGCAACAGGAAAAAGAAAGTGCTATATTCATATAAAAGTAGGAACTACAGTCTAATTAGAAGACTTTCACTACTTCAACTGTTAACAAGGACAATGTATTAGACAGTTTTCTAATAAATTAAGGCTTAGAAAATCTGAAACTTAAAAACAAATCTACAAAAATTTCCAACAAAGTAGCTCTAGATCAGACTTCATCTTCCTTTGCCATAAAAGGCACCATGAAGACAAGACTGGTTTGTGAGTGAAGGGAAGAACTTAGAACAGCTTCACACGAGCTGAAATACAGATTCAATACCTCTAATCCAAAAATCCAAAACTCATTAATTTTTTGTCATGAAATGTGGCAACACATCCCTGCAATCCCATCTACCCTAGAAGCTGATCTAGGGCGCCTAGGCAAATGAGACCGACCTTGTCTTTAATTTTTCAAAAAGGGAGGGAAAGGATGGAATGCTGGAAATGCTGTTCAGTACTAGAGTACTAGCCTACCAGGTGTGAACCCTTGGGCTCAATTCTAAGTTCCCCAAAATCTTTTGAGTGTCAACTTGATGCTCCAAAAGTTTCAGATTTTTCAAGATTTCAGATTTTTAGAACAGGGACATTCAACTACTACAATGTGCTGCCAAAGTGAACACAGGGGTCATCCAACTACTAAAGTTCATGCAAATATTTCAAAATCTGAAACACTTCCAGTTCCAAACATTTCAGATAAAGAATACTCAGACAAAACACAGGACAGCTTCAATTGGTTGTACAATTAAAAATGGCACAAATGAAATATATGGAGTTTATACTGTATTATGTATGCTTCAGTGTCCTCTCTTTAAATAAAAATCCTTCAGTAAAAAGTTGCTGTAAGAAGCAATTTCCTGATGTTGCTGATCCACAACCAGTTCAATGCGCTAAGCTCAGAGTTGCCAATGGACGCTGAGGCTGAAGACCATTCTCTATATCTTTACTGCGAAGTTAAAGTACATTAATGATATAATGGTACTTTTAATCAGTATTCAAAGCTAAATAACCTAGTATAGCCACATTTCTATTTGTAAATTAGGGGTTTGACTAGTAGCTTTACCTGAATTTTAAAAAATAAAACTACCAAAGTTTCAGAACATGTCTTTTCGAAACTGAGGAAGTGAACCACATATTCATCATGTACTTCTACATCCAATAAATATGTATCATAGCCATAATTTCTGCAGAGTTTTTTACAGACTACAGCCTGGTGGTAGTACATGCAGTAATGTCAGCTACTTGAGAACTTGAAGCAAGGGGATGGTGAGCTTGAAGTCAATATTGGCAACACAGGAAGATGTGGTCTAATAAATAACAATCTTCCTAATTCATAAAAGAGGTAAATTAAGAATCCAGACTTACTGAGATGTAGTTCCCAGAAAATATGAGGGTTAATATATCAAATATGGTAAAGTAGTTCCTGAACGTTGCTGTCCAACAAAATCATCAAATGAGCATTTAAAAATGTGGTATTTAAGTTCTACCTCAAACCAATTAAACCAAAAGATCAGATTAAGAGGTATGTGTCTTTTTATTTTAATTTTTATTTTATTTTATTTATTTATTTTTTTAGACAGGGTCTCGCTTTGTAGTTCAGGCTGGCCCTGAGCTCAGCCTCCAACTCACATCACAGCAATCCTCCTGCCTCTGCCTCCCGAGTGCTGAGATTACAGGTGTGAGCCATCACGTCCAGCACTGTGGTACATGGTACTGATTGCTGCTGGGTGAGTTTCCACACCCAGTATTGTTATGTGGTTACCAGGGATCGAACCCAGGCCCTTGCACTTACAAGACAGGCGCCAAAACCACTGAGCTATATCCCTGATCCTTAAATTTCTTTTCTAAGTGAAGGCTGACATTAAAAACTATAGAATTCATTCTAGGTTCAAAGCTACATAGAGTAACAAACAGGTCTCTGATTCTGACTCCCAAATATTTTTCCATTTCCTTTTAACAGAGGACCCAAATATACTTTCCTCAGCTAAACCTTTTTGTATAGCGCTTTCAAAGTTCCTATGACAAGAATAACCACCCACTCCTTACCCACTGACAGCTCATTAAAGGTGGAAAATAAGGTAAAAGATATGAATTACACTAACTGTTCAATCCAACTATCTGATAATTTTGTTGGGTATATCCTGTGTACTTCATATTGATCAACATACTAACTGTAGACTTTGATATGATAAATCAACATCAAATCCAGTTGTGTATACTATGATCTAAAAAAACCTACATTTAAAAAAAATTAAACACAAGTGCCACAGAATGTAGCTTACCAATGATTACTGGAGTATGCATATATAAAGATAGAGCTGTGAGTCTTACGAGCCATACATTAAAAATCTATGAATTTCACTGCATGTAAATTATACTTTCATTTTTTAAAAATCCTATTAGACTAGCATCAGTCCAAACTGTTAATACTGGTTACCCAAAATTGTTAAAAGCCATCTGAGGTTGTAAAAGGTACAGAAATAGTAAAAGCTATAAAGTACCCATGTAACTCAGGAAAAATGTCTTAAATTCACCAACTGATTCATTTGCTGTATTGGAGAACTCAAAGGTACTAAGTAAGCTACATCTCCAGCTCACTTTTTCTTATTTATTTTATTGAGACAAGGTCTTGCTAAGTAACTCAGGCTGGCCTCAAACTCAAGTGGGCACACCATGACTGATTTTAAAAACTCAATTTGCACCATTTGCTTCAAATTCTAGTTTTGCTTTTAAAGACAGGGGTTGAGGAGGGTTGCTGGAAAAGGAAACCATTGCATCCCACACACTGAGTATGTGTTCCACTACTGAGCCGCAGCGCAGCTAGGCTTTTTGAGTGTTATCCAAGATGTTGGAATTCATAAATTTCTGGACAGGAAATATCCTTCTGAATACTTAAAACTCATGAGAAAACCTTACTTAATTTTTCAAATACCATTTAAATGTAGTTATGATGACTGCAAGCAAGGAAGTAAATACCCATACACTTTACAAAAGTTCTCAAATATTTACTACAAATAAGATACAAATTAAATTCCCAACAAAAGTTATTCTACAATTCAAACAGGATTCAGAAGGGAGAAGTACATCCTAAATTACAACATCTAGTTGAACAATAGGTCACTCTCCTTTCGCTTTCAGTTTGCTTTATTTTGCAGTGCTGAGGACTGACTGATCTTAGGGCTTCCTGCATGTCAGCCAGGCACTTTACTACTGAGCTATATCCCAGGCTTAGATCACTTATATATATGTAAGAGCTTTTCAGCTTCTCTGTGTGAGTCTATGTGCCCTAGCATAAGGAAAACAGGCTTCTCCCAGCACCAAATGGAAAGTCGCGGTGCAAACAAGCAAGGAGGATAGACTCTGACTTAAAAATAATGGCTCTTACAGCATTGGTAACTAAGAGGGAACTCTAGTAATACCTCTGGGACTCAACAGTCGAATTTGTAACGTGGTGACAAGGAGAATGTGGGCTACATACATCTCTCAGGTTTCATTCAGCTCAAAAAAAATGCTACTCAGCAACATTCCGTAAGATAATAATATAAAACATCTCTACTAAACCATAAAGTCAGTTATATTTTGAGTCAAAAATAACTTCTCAGGGGCCGGGGATTTAGCTCAGTGGTTTTGGCGCCCGTCTTGCAAGCGCAAGGGCCTGGGTTCAATCCCAGGTAACCACATAACAATACTGGGTGTGGAGACTCACGCCCAGCAGCAACCAGTACCACATACCACAGTGCTGGGCATGGTAGCTCACGCCTGTAATCCCAGTGCCCAGGAGGCAGAGGCAGGAGGACTGCTGTGATGTGAGTTTGAGGCTGAGCTCAGTGCCAGCCTGAACTATAAAGCAAGACCCTGTCTCAAAAAAAAGAAAAAAAAAATTTCTCATGCAACTGGTCTTCAGTAATATGGAATTCATATCTCAAGGAATTAATCCATTTTGGTTCTCTGATAATAGTATTGTGACTTTATTTGTGGGATACATGTTCAGTGCCAAAAAGAGAAAATTTCAACTGCGCTTAACAGTGAAGATTAATGATTAACTAGAACTTCATTCATTAATTTATGGAATATTTGACATTCATTGGAGAAGGAGCAAAAAACAATAGTCGGCCACATGTGCAGGTGTAGCTGCAATCCAATTCCGGCACTTGGAAGGCTGAGGCAGAAGGATCATGACTTAAGATCAACCTAGCAGCAAAAAGACCGTCTCAAAAATGAAACAAACAGGGCCGGGGAGTTAGCTCAGTGGTTCCGGCGCCTGTCTTGCAAGCGCAAGAGCCTGGGTTCGATTCCCCGGTAACCACATAACAATACTGGGTGTGGAGACTCACACCCAGCAGCAACCAGTACCACATACCACAGTGCCGGGCGTGGTGGCTCACGCCTGTAATCCCAGCACTCGGGAGGCAGAGGCAGGAGGATTGTGATGTGAGTTGGAGGCTGAGCTCAGGGCCAGCCTGAACCACAAAAGCGAGA